>JAODGE020031069.1:0-15868 GCA_027574965.2 Ecitophya simulans | reverse complement strand
TTAATTAGATATAAACAAATTTTGATTTTTGCTTATAACTCGGCCAATAATTGATCGATTGAAATGAAACAAACACGGAAAAAACAAGCAAAAAATTAGCTTTCGGATGGCATAAAAATATTGGCACATTTTAGACAGTTGGGGGGTGTACCAAGTCGACACCGAGCAGCTGTCGCCCCTCGTCAGATATTTTGAAGTTCGCCAGAAATATTCAAGTTCCCCACTGTCAATGATGCAACAGCATCGGCGCTAGCGACGGTTCAAATCCGCCGACGATGCACGTACGCAACGCGAAGATTATTTTCGCAATTTCGTCGGCTCGCCGCGACGCTTCGACGGAAATTGAATAATAAATTAGGTCGTTTTATGCAATTTTAATTGTCGCCGCGCGCGGAGATGTTTCGAAGATCAAGTGCAGCGCCGCAAAGCGAACGGGAACAATGCCAGCACCGCCGCAGCCCCTCCGACGAGCGTGCGTCCGCCGCCCCCGGCGACGAGCACCATCGCGCCGCCGCTGATAAGAACTAACAAAGCGCAATGAGACGACAGTCGACTGTTACCATGGTTACGACAGTGCGCACTAAGGTGGGTTCGACGCGCGCACAAATGGACCGACTCCACCGGAGGAGACATAAAAACCCCTCTTCACGATTGCGAGCGGGGTTATTTACGGCACTCTTCAGTTTCTCAATCGGGACCAAAAGCGCGCTGATGCCATCGACGCATGTGCTCCCTTTCTGTGGAACTTACGAACGCATAATGCGAATTGTTCAGTTACATTAATACGACGCTGATTTTTGTCCTGTCAGACGCTGCCCGGCATTACACATCGGGCAGGACTGAACTGAAACTCAAACTTTCGTAAAGTTGCTAGATATGTAGACACTTAAAGCGTCGTCTGCATAATGAATTGTTTTGACTGCCATCAATTGCCGCAAACGTACAGAAAATAAAGCGTGCAATAGTAATTTTTATCTTGTTTTGTTTGTATGCATTAGGTGAAAATAAATAAGGATACATTTTATAATAAATGATGTTGATGTTTAATGTTCAAGTTGTCCCATCGCGTGTTTCTCGTTTTTAATCCGCATCCATTTGTTTCTCGCGTACCAACGAAATTGATTCATTTCTCATGCTTCCCGGGCATGTGTCAACCGGCCCTATTTTGCTTTTTGAAATACTTTGTTCCTCCAACACACAAAACAAAGCAAACATTCTCGATTATTCATTCGTCCGCAAGGTTGACGTTCTGCTAACAATAAGTTTGCACGGCAAAAAGTGCCACAAACTTCAAGGCCGTCGTAAATGTTCTTGTTCTAATTTTAATACAAATACTCATAAAATTACCCAAATTTTACAAATAATAATCCATTTCGATAATAGATATTTATTGTTTATCTTTGAAATGCTTTGTGGAATTTTGATGGCAATCAATTAATATTGAATACTTATTTAAATAAAACAATCGCACAATTAGCTTTGTATCAAAAAGCTAAGCAAAATATTAGTTTTAGTGTTAAATTACAGTTATTTGTGTTAGAATAATGATAATTTTTGTCTAAACGTAAGTTATTACAAAGATAATATCAATTAAAATGCATAACTCGCTGAGCAAAACTCTAACCGCTGATGTAGGCTGAAACTGTTAGAACGAAATTAAGTCCAATTTTAAACTTTTCAACTTCAATAAATTTATTATTTTGACACATTTAATTTGTATGTTTTAGTCATCAGAAACTTATTTGCGGAGGAAAATAGAAGCAGAAATAAATAAAGCACCCCTAAAGACTAATTCCAAAAAAAATCAAGAATATAAAACAAATTATTATTGTATAGTTGTAGACACCAATAAACATTAATAAAATAAAACGTTTAACGTATTATTTGATTCTGATTATTAAAACAAATATTAATTTGGAAATCAAGGAATTCTTTTGTGTTCTTTTTGTAAAAAACGCATGCTCGTTGTTACAAACAGACATAAAATTGCCCTACGCATTCCATAAGTCGCAAAGTTGATGTTCCCGTGAATTTAATGTAAGCCGCGCATCTCGCGAGGCGCACAAATAATGTTAATTTTCTTCAACAATGCACAATGTCGCTCTCCTTTATGAATATATTAAATCCGACATCAACCGTAAATAGGTAATACCTTGCGACGTGGGCATGTTCACGGAGTCGTATCGGGATTTAACTCAAAAAAAAGAAAACGTACAAAAAAGACGAATCCATTACGCCGACTGCACCCCGGTGGGCCGTGCGCATTGTTACACATCCAGCGTGGTCATTCGGAAATTTCTAATACAACATCGGGCATAATAATAAAACGTCGAAATCGGACGAAAACGCATTTCCATGTAAACACACTTTGTGGAACGCTGAAAGGAAGGCGTGCGCCGTGAACGTGTATGACAAATGCGCGCTAAACGGCACGATAATGTCGGATAATCAAAGGGAGCGCGGGTGGAAAGGGAGGGGGCGATCGTCGCAGGGCGGCAGGTTCGTCGGACGAAGGTGTGCGCGCATCTACTTTGCATAACATGACAATCTCGGCGGCTCAAAATCCAGCGCAGCGCGAGCCAATGCCGGAAACCGCGTCCGGCGAAACGTCCGACGCTGCACCTCAAAGTCCCGGATGTTTGCTATTGATGGACGCGTACACGGTCCGAAAGCCCATCAAGTGCAACCAACGCGGAACGCTCACGCTGTCAACAGCGGCCAGTTATCAGAACCTTACAGAGCGGGAGTTGATTGTCTCAAAGTGACTGTTATCGAATTTAATGCGGACATTATTTCGTAACCAGAATTCAATATACATGTGTCTAACAATAAGAACGAAACCTAGTTTTTGCGTAAACGGCGAAACGAAGCGTCCGAAAGTGCGATACAGTGTTTCGAATTGATTTCCGCGCGGATTGATGGAAATTTAATCTCGAGCTCGACGAGTTCGGGCATCGCGCGATAGATCAACGCAAGTGCGCGTCGTTCAGCGCAGCGTCCGAATTTATCATTGCATCAAAGTGCGCAACCGACTACTATTTCATCACATTGTCCAGCAGCAGACGCTCCGTCCGACAGCTAAAAGCGGCGCGGCGCGCAACAAAAGCGATTGTGCGCGAAAAATGTGCGAAACATGTTTATTGCATTGTTTGCTCCTATAGAATTACACGAGGGTCGTATCACTGAATTTCGACGCGGATATCGATAGGATTTATTGCCGATCGCGCAGAGAATTTGCCAAACCATGATACGATAAATATTACTTCACTGGCTTGCCCTTTTCCCGCTCTGGCCGATGGACGACACGAATAACCGATTGTCGTTCGAAATTAAATTTAAATATTTCCATTGTTGCGTCCGATAGTGAAGGCGAAAACGTTTCTATTGATTTAATTGTGATGACTGCAACCCCGACTGAGCCAACGAATGGCGCGCCGTGTATCGGCTTCAATTTAATTTTCGATATAATTACGCAGCCCACCGAAACCGATTCACGCCAATTTATTTGCACAATCGAAAACACGGGCGCGTCTGATGGAGATAAACCGTTTACGTGCCGGAACGTGAAAGCGATCCACAAGCCGAGCCTTGGCATAGAGTTGCTATACATTATTTTGGAGCAGAAAGAACAAATTTTTAGGAAAACATATAAAAAATACTCTGGAAATTCTCTTTGACTTACTTTTCTAGTCAAAATACCAAAGTCTTGCCACTTGATAAAGGTTGAAACCTTAATAAATGAGTCATCAAAGACATAACACAAAAAGTCAAAAGCTAGTTTTACCATTAGATCAAATTTTTATTGCTACGCGATTGTGAATTGTGCAAATTTATTAAAGTGCTTCTATCTCTTCTGTTGTCCATTTACATTCTGGGCAATTATTTGTCTTGGTGGCATCTCACAACCACTCACAGTTGTCAGTTGTAAACAAGTTTCGACAAATACTACAATTAGCAAATTGTACACTTCACGAATGATGTGCATCATTGTTGCTTCCATAGATTCAAGTTTTCACTCTCATGCTATTTTGTGCCATATTATGCATTTGATGATTACCAAAGTTAAGTTAAGCACGCACAACGCCCGAAAGCTTAGGAGAAAAGCTCATTTCAACATTACATTTGTCATGAGCATCGTTCAGCTCGATGCACTTTAATTTAAATTTATATTCAGTCCAAACTCTCGTGATTAATTATCAATATATTGATTTTCTCTTTGCGTCGAGTTTAATGCGGGTTTAATTCAGATATTCTGGAAAATATACAAAGCTGTTGCCGCTAAAAAGTATTTTCAATATTTATTTGAGCATAAATAGTGGTATATAAGTTTGGAGAAAAATTACAGTGGATAACAACTGTATTATTACACGTTTGTGAGAAGGAAAAGCAAAAAATAACCCGAGCAACATCATAAATCCATTAAAATAATTCTTTTGTGTGTGCCCATTGTCCATTATGGGCCATTCAACGCTGTCAAATAATTTCATGACCCTCTGCGTTGGAGTGACTTGATTACAGGTTAAATTGACATAATCATACGCCGAACTTCTGGACGCCAAAGTTTCGTCAGTTGATTTAATATTGGCCCCGCCCGCGGAAAGGGTTTTTCTCGCGACGCGTGGGCGTGTGACGGCGATGCGCCGCAATTTCGTATGCGAGCGGTCGCGCTTTAATCTATCGATTAAAACTTCTTCGCGCTCGTTGTACACGAGAAGGGAATTAGTTTATCGCGATCGCCGACGCGCCGTAACCGCCACCTTGCGCGTCGCGCGTTTCGTTTGTTTATCTTTATGTCTTCCACTAGGTGCGATCGGTTGACATGACTCCGGTGTTTTATTGCCGCACGCATTACCGGCGGACCACTCCTTGTTGTAAAGTCGTGCGGGTCTTCTTGGCGATCGAGAGGACTCCTTTTATGATCCCACCTTCGATGTCACTCGGTTATCGATGCCGTATCGATATGTGACAACAGAAACGCCTAAATCGGAATGAGATTAAGTCGCAGCCGAAGAATCGAATGCGTTGTTTGCGACAATGGAATGAATAATATGCAGGTGCACCTTCTTACATTTGCATAGCTTTAATAACAGATCTTGGCAAAGATTCAAAATCATAAGATTTCACATTAGCATTTTTATCATTTTGCCCGCTTTGTCTTGTCAGCAAATACATCAAACGACAGTAAATTTAACAATTATATTAACACGGGAGCAGACGCAACCGCATATTTTTGTCTTCTATTTTATTTTTTACTTTACTGTGATTATCGATTATCGATAGTTATTTTGCCAGGCGCGTAAAAAAGCAGTCTCTTTGACCATGCGCCTAATGACGAAGACTCAATTTGAATTTATGGCCATTTTCAGAAGGTGCTGAAAAACGTTATATAGAACAAGGTGCTGAACGTTTCGAAACGCGCCTGCCGGCGTGTTAATAATAGTAGCCTAAGACGTAAGCAGTTAATAAATTAAACGCGTTAATGGTTGGTGGCGCCGGCACGTGCATCTTTGTTACTTTGTTTTCTTGTCCGCGAATTCCATCGTTCGATCACTTTGTACTGGTTTCCAAACGCGTCGGAGCGCATCCTTCGTCGGTTAAGCGAGGGCGTGCTGTGGACGGAACTTTTCTTCAATTCGCATGCGCACATAAATTTCGACGACGCGCGATATTCCATTATGCTAAACAATTAACAACGCTTTGGGGACGTGTCAAACGACAATCGGCAATTATGATGCGAATGTGCTAAAACGTCGTTGCTTTGCTGTCGTGCCTAAGCGAAATTGGCGAAACCGCCTAATTTCGCATTCGCGCGATTTTTGCTAGTTTTGATACGCCAATTAGAGATTAGCGCATTGCGCATGCATAATGCAAGCGTTTTCTCCACGCTTAAATATTCATCGAGGCACCGCAATGCTCGGCATAGCGATTTTCATGCGTTCGCACGGCGCAGGTATAGCGCTTCACGTTGCGCCATGTAACAGTAAAACATTAGGCAAGTATTTATAAGGTAGGTGTTAATGACATCCGACGGCGTCCTGGAAAATAATAACCAGTCTCGTGTATGTGGTCTAATAAAATACGAGCAACGTATCCGGCGAATTTTTGCCGGCGTTGCCGAAGCAACTAGTTCAACTGGTATGGAGCAAAATCGATGCGCGACAATGCATAAAATTAATGCCGCTCGCATGTGGCGGATTATCCTCGCGACGTAACCGAGGAAATAAAAGCGTATCGACGTCGGGTTGCATAATCAAGTGCGCCGTCGTGTTCCCGGAATATTGCGCGCAGGTCGCCGTAAGTATGTGCGACGAATGTGCTACTTAAGTTGATTAATTCGTTTAGACTTATTGAAAGTGCTGAATCGCGACGAGGAACTTGGCGCGGACCGCTAATCTCTGTTTACACATGTAGGAAATTCCAGATTAGTGTCACGCCGAAGCATTTTACGATATGTGATTGAATTTCTACGTAGCTGACACTCGGCGCACAGCTAAATCGCACGTGGGCATAGCTGAGAGAAGCACATTTAATTATGGCAACTTTATTCGTAGCGTCAAATTTGAACGGCGCAGGAAGAGAAGGCAATCGTTTTAAAAGATTTCGACTTTATCGGCACGCAGCAAAAGCTTTTTTACGAAAAGCCGATGACAAATCAGATTATCAAAGTATGAAAAAAGCCGTTCGATTAAGCAAATTGTTGAGTTATGTATTAAATATTCAAATCTTTCTGAGTACGTATTTAAAAAGTTTTTCTAATACGAAAAGTTCGACTGCCGCGCTTGATGGTACAACTCGGCGCAAGTTCCAAATTGATTGCGTTTAGTCCAGGGATGAAAACATGCCAAATAATGATGTTGTAATGATGTAACTGAATAAATATGTGCCGCGGACGAGAATCGGTAGACCGTGGGCAGACTGAGTCCTGCAATATCATGCAAGTGCGTATAATCAGAAAGGAAACTTTTGTGACATTTGTTTATTGTCCAATTTTGCCCCGGTGACGGCGCGACATCAACGTACTAACGGAATACGTAATGCGCAACACAGAGGGTTGGAAATGGCGAGCTCGACGACTGACACTAAAGTCGTTGTCATAGCGCGCGCTACAAAGTTGATTCGAGTGGAAAAGCTCTGAAGCTGCTTTAATGTCCGCGCAGGACACCGGATTTCTCCTATCTGCGCATGCATTATATGCGCCAAACTAAAACTATATTCAGATTTAGTCCGATGTAAAAGTTACGAATAGTTTGCCATGAAGAATATGGCGCTTTTTACGCTATTATTAAATGTGGTACGCTGGCAAATTTCGAATTATTTTAGTGAACTATGATAAGGTGGAGTTAGTTGGCTTGTTTTTTTACTTGATAGGACATAGATCAATAATGACAAGTCCCAATTGAATGTTTTGGACATGGATAGTAAGAGGAAAATACTGTACTTTTCAAGATATTAATAGTTTGTTTTAGTAAGCCATCAGACTTCAGCTTTTCAATAATTAGAATCAAACATTCATTGTATTAATATTTAAAAGTGAATGCCTCCGCACTATACAATAACAATGATTATTTTTTATATCCCTTTATATTTCTGGCATTAGTTTTTATAGAGGTGCTTTATTTATTAATGCTACAATTTTTTTCTGATGCTTGCATGGCTGAGGTTGTCACGACTAAATTATACAAATTTTCAGTGACAGAAAACGGCTTTATTGAAGTTTGAAAGCTAATAATTTGTCTTAATTTGGTTTTAACAGTTTTAACCAACGATAGCGCCATCTGTGAACTTCCTGTTAACATAGATTGGCAGATAGAAATTTGCTCGCCGNCATATAGTACGGTATTTGTTTAATTCGACAATAACTAACATTCATAGATTTTTGTTGCAAAATAAACATCCTGTGCATACACTGAATTGGTTTGCGCAATAAACTCCTCTGACAAAACAAAACCGATACATAGTTTTGAAAATTGTCCAAAACGAGAATTCTGCTCCTTTCATAAACACGATTCGAATTAAAATAGGAAGCACGACAAAATACTTTATCGCGAAACTTTTCTAACTTTCCGTATCAGTGAAGATTAAACTTGTTGAAAATGTGCGCACTTTCGATACGTGACTGCACGACACTGAATAGTAAGGAAGAACGTTTGTTGGCGTAGGTTAGTTAGCAATTGCTAAATTCTGACAATGCGCATCGCTCCTAGAGCACAGTGCGGACAAACGAAGCGGCGCATTACATCTAATTGCCTTTTGTTCGGCGACGCCGCGTGACGTTTATTAAAGTTTATTTGCAAATTCCGCAAGCAATAAGTAATAAACGCGACCATTGTCGTGAGCGCCTCCGAGAAAAAGTTCGTCGCATCTGCTCCGCCGATATTCTGGGAATACAGAAATTTATTAGGTTCGCGCATTTCCTTCGGCGTTCTATTCAACTATTTGCCATCGCGCACATTGTTCATGCGACGAACGTGATGTCCGCTCATAAATACGAACGGGGCGTTTTATTGCGTGCCCGCCGCGCATCGTTTTGATGCACGATAATTTACAAAGTTGTAATTTACTTAACGAATAAACTTCAAAAAGTGACCAACCAGGCTGGCAGGTTTTGTCTCCGATGATATATGTCGCACTAATCTAAGTTCTATGTCATTAAAAAATTTCACCTTTGATTCATTTCTACCGAGGATAACAAGAACATAGAATACGATAGACTCGTTCTCGTTATTAAATTAGTAGTGTGGGTGGTGTGCATGCGGTCTTAGGACATTAAACAAACCGACGAAGTATACAGTGAAAGGACTAATTGAATTAATTTCAATTATAGACGACCATGTAAATTATTATTATATGCGTCGCACTTTATGGACTCGGAGTAATGAAATTGTACCCGCAGCTGGCACTTAATAATTATCGAATCCTTTCGAATTGGTATTATTACAACGTCTCCGTCACCGGCGGCTTTCGTGCAATGCCGAAGCAGCAAGAAGCCGGCACTGGCGAATGTGAATTATTGTGTATTTCCGTCGGGTCTAAAGCCGTCAGGGCCCACGACGACATCGACGACGGCGAACTCGACATCTCTTTGCCCAACATTTGCGCCGCAAGTAACTAAGAACACACACACACACGCGAGCGCGTTACGAGCTCGAGCTAAATAGCAAAACGAAATTCGTGCTTGTTTAAGACGTGGAAATAGGCAGCGCGGCTTCAAAGCAAAGATTTGCTTTTTGACATTCTGCTTAACTGCGCGCGCGCACAGTTGCTGCCTGCTTCTCGTGTCGGCGGCGCGTTTTATTCTAACGCGACGGTAAATAAATAGCCAATGTTTGCCTAATGAAATTCTATCCCGATTGCCGTTCGCGTCGTGCCGTAGCGAATAAAGTTTTGTTCGTTGCGAAAACGACCGGCGAACGCTTAGCGCACGTCGCAGAACGTTCGAAGCGGAACAAAAGTTGATCTCGAATCATTACAAGCTTAGACTTCTATATTTCAACGAAAACGATAATAGAGCAAAGATCACTAGTAGATGATATTAAAAAAATATTGATTTTTATTTCTTGGCGTGAGTAATTAGTGATAAGCGTTTTATAATCTGCATTTTGTGTTATTCCGCAGTAATAATGAAATTATCTGAATAGAGATAAAAAGAATTTGGACAGAAAATCAATTTTATTGCGTTAACTATATGATAATAAAAAATTATTTTTTAATTTTATTTATTGGTTTGAGTAATAAGTAATGAGCGTGTCATAGTTTACCATTTTTGTTATTCCACAATAAATCATGTTAATCCAGTCCAATAGAGATTAAAACAACTTGGACAGAAAATCAATTGTATTGGGTTAAGCAATAAGTAATTAACGTTTTTTAAATTAGAATTTGAGTGTTTGTCAACAATTATAACAACACTTTAATCAATTAGACATTTTCCGCTATTGCTAGCTTCTGGCAACAAAACTTAGAAAGATAACAAATACAAACAACAATATTATAAAAAAACAGTTGTGGCTAGACAGACAGACAATGTTTTCTTAATTTGCTTATCTCTATTTAAAATTACCTTCACTAGATTTCGTTATATCTATTTATTCTGGGATAACAAAAAATGCTCGCTTTATTTCACTTTACTTTATTGAAGAAAGTACACAATTTGTTGACGATAAAAATTACTGTTCATTTCAAAGTTGTGCGCAAATAATTTTCTTGGCAATTAAGCCAACACGAGGTACGTTAAATTCAACAGATAACGGTAAAATTCAAGGAACATAACTTCGAATTTAATCAACAAACTTCGCAACTTTATTCCGCGTGTTTACTATTCGAAATATCAAAAAGAGCATCAAGTTTTCAGCATTAATTACAACTTTTTCGCGCGCCGCGAAAGTGGGCGCTTTTTCTCGCAGCACGGAGCGTAAGCAATTCAATGTGTTTATCATGTAAATAACTGGCAGCAGCTATTTACCTCTCGAGGAAGACTAAGATTACAAAAATAGTAAAATTTCAAGACGCATTGTGCGTTTTCCGAACAAAGCTGCACTCCGACCGACTTAATACACTATGCGCATATAAATGAATTTCAACTTCCACAAACACGCTGCGAGTGGAATATTTCGCACTCTTGCTCGCACTCCTATTTCATGCCGCCATGCCGAACAAGCTTTTAATTATCCGCACGTCTCGCGATCTACTAATTTGTTTGTTATCGCCATTCGCGGAAAGGCATGTTTTGATTAGAGGCGACAGGCTCGGCGCGATAATCGCCGCGAAATGGCGGAATATGAACCGACGTCGCGCTGGCAATCTGGGGAAACTCATCTAATCATCATAATTCATCGCGGCATAAATTTTTCCGCCGTTCGGAGATGCGCCCAGGCTCGTTGCTGCCCGCGTTTGGCGCGGCCCGCCCGAAGGCTCGTCGCCGGGCAGGCGTCAGGACGACCCACGCAGAAATTAAGTGTGGGTTGATTAGTCTTACATGCCGTGCGCGTCGCGCTCGCAGGTACGAGACGCAAAAACGGAGAATACGAAACGGAACACGGCGCGCCGTCTGCGGCGTTATTGCCCGCTATCGTCCCATGTTCCCGGTTTTATTGTCTACAATTACACGCGCTTAATATTTGGAAAAGAATAAGCGAAAAGCTAATAACACGTTGGTCGCGACTGGGAACCCAGAACGCCGAGGACAATGGAGATGTTATGCAACACGGGAGATGCGCTCGGGACCACCTTGCGATGCCCACACGTTATCACCGAGTGTGTGGGACGGTCGTGGAGGGCTAGGTGGCGCTCGGATTTTCATCCGTTTCGAACAAAAACTCTTTTCGGACCGCCGTACGGAAAATTTAATTAAACAAATAAGCCGCCGTCGCGCTACCGGCAAACGTTCCGAAACAACATCCCATAAGAGATTACATCGAGGTTATCGAAAAACGCTGATTTACTAATCTGTGCAAATCTTTATCCTACGACATTTTGGCATAATTACATAGAACATTTTCTTATCTTTCGAATGGTACTAGTCTTGTCAAAAATTATTCTAATCTAAATATCTAAATTATTAAAATACACGGAAAAATAGATTTCTGACATAAAATCACTGTTGTATATCTTTATCCCACGATATTTTGGTATAATTAGATAAAACATTTTCTTATTTTTCGAATGCACCAATTATTCGGCGTAGCAATCATAGCAATTTTTGAGGAGACTAGTGCCATTCGAAAGATAAGAAAATGTTCTATGTAATTATGCCAAAACATGGTGGGATAACGATTTGAACAGATGGTAAATCCTTGTTTGCTAATCTCCAAGTAATTTCTTCTGGGACTATATATTTTGGAATTTTTGTTGGTACGGTTTTGTCGATAGCCTGACGGCGGTATAGATAATTATAATACAATAAGGCGTTCTAGGATTTCCTCCTTGTCAAATTATCCGTCTATACCACAACGGCCTTGTTGTACAATGTGTTGCAACAAAAAATGATGACTGGAGATAGTCACAATTTCCCACTTTTAATTCAAAAGGCTTTACAATATTTATCCACATTCTCAGCTTTTACCCAGAAACTCCTGCTAAAACTTTTCTGACAACAGGCACGATTTGCCTGAATTATTGCGTATGGCTGATGAATATTGTAAACAGCGAAATTATTTTGAACAGAAAATCCAACTGATAAATTATACACCCCTTGACAAACTGACCATCAGGAAGGTTCTACTAAAATATACAACATGAGCTTTGTCTATTTCGTAACTTATCTAGAGATGCAGACGGGACTACCATGTAATACCTTTATCATCAAATTAATTATATGACGTTATCATAAAATGTGGGATAGTCGTGTTAGGCATAAATAACTGTTTATAAATTCTATAGGGTTAACATATTTTTGTACAATGCATTCTAGGATTTCCTCCTAGTCACAATATCACAACTTTATTTCAAAATAATATTCGCATTTTTTTCCTGCTAATATTTTCATTTCATATTACCTAAACACTTCTTCTAAAACATTACTGGCAATGAGAACAATTTACCTGAATCATTAGGATTTACAGAACAAAACTGTTTTCGAACTGTTCGAAACGTTTATAATATTAATACAATATAATCTTGGGTTAATAAGTAATAAACGCACATGGTTCACATGTTTTGTATTGTTGCAATAAATAGAGATTTAGAAGTAATAAGTAACAAACATTTTTTGTTTATTAAAACTTTCACTGTTTCTGGTTAAATATAATAACAAAGGATTCAATTATATATTTTTCGCTGTTACTAAGAATCTCATATCATCGTACGACCAGTTTGTGTACATCTGTTTGCCAGAAATGGGCCGATATATTTTCGTATAATGTGTTTTAACACAAAATGATAACTGGAGATAGTTTCTTTCTACAATTTTCTCTGTCACAATTTCCCAGTATTAATTTAAAATAATATTTTATTCGTATGGCACAACAACTATGCATTAATCAACAATATTTGTCAAAATTTAACAGCCTTCTTCTCGTGATCCTGCTCAATATTTACCTAGAAAATCGTGCTAAAACATTAGTGATAATGACAGCGTGTGGCCTGAATTATTATGCTCGCCGATCAATATTGCACGCGCTGAAATAATTTCAAACAGAAAATCCCAGTGATAAATTACGCATCCGCCGACAAAGTGACCGTCATGACGTGCTAACTGGAATGTACAAAATGAGCTTTGTCACAATTTATTTGCACAAAGCGCAACTCCAAAACGCACTATTTGCCCAGTATTAATTAGGCACATTCCGCGAACGCGATTCGCCATTAGGCGACACGGCGGCTTGAATAAATTCAAATTAATAAAGCGCGCACGAATGATACGCATAAATAACGCTCGGGTGCGCACGCCGCACACGGATGAACGTTAGCGCACGATGACAAATGGCCGTGTGCTCGTGGCGCGCACGATTTCATTATTCCCGCTTAGATCGATATATACACATAATGACAATTCGAAAAAATGCGCATTTGATATGCAAAGTTGCGCGTTATCCGCGCTATTTATCAACGTAATGCTTTGAGGTCTTTATTGCTGGAAACGTCTTGATGTGCGCGTCGCGCGGCGAACCCCGTGTTCATTTAGATGTGGACTAATAGCTACACGGTGTGTGCTCCAGTTGAGATGATATCTTTTATACGGAGTGTTGAAAAAGTCCGACTGCGGGCGGAAATAAAGCAGAAGTCTCAAACGGAACAAAGGGGAGCGTTAACAAGAGATCCGAAAAGTGACGGTGCAGGTTTGGCTTTAATTGGACTCTTTAATTGGGTACTTATCTCGTAAGTGTTCTCGTGTGGCGGTTGAGTTATCGGGGAAAAGATCATCGGAAATCATAATCATGTCGATGCTCGGAATTGTAATGAAACGTTGGAATGCAAAGAGTTCTTTGAGAAACGCTCATTATAAATGGGGTCCTCAATCTGCATTCACTATCTACTCTTTTTGCTCGATATTAAATATTTCTGCGGCGTTAGCTTTAAGTGGCATTTATTTCTGCTCATTGATTGATTATGTTACAGTTGTATAAAGTTAAAGTTTAAAAATGACGGATATCAGGTATAAATTATCTTTTCAAAAGTAATAACACTAACATTTGTAATATGCAATATATTCGTACCCTTATGTTGAAAGAGAGACAGTCAATTTTGTAATAATAAAAACGCTTATTACTCATTACTCACGCCAATTCAATTTATTTTCTTCCTGAATTTTCACATCTCTATTCAGGTTGACAAAAAATGTGGACGATAATACAAGCGGCTCCACAGGATTATGTCATCTGTATTTATTTATTACTCATTATTTATAACTCAATATTGCGCATTACTTATTAATCAACTTAATAATTTCTCGAAACGAAAAAAAAATAAGGCAAGATTGCAAGATGAATGAACAGAAGTCAACTTATGAACAAAGCTCACACAAGTGATACAAATATATCCATTGCAATCTGATCAAATTTAGAGACTAAAATAAAGGTCTTTGTCGTTATTTTCACTTGAGAATCACTTTCGACTTCTTTTCATAATCGAATGTGGATATTAATTATTTCTACAACGTTAGCTTTAAGCACTTTTAGTTGTATAAAGTTAAAGTTTAAAAATGAGGGATATTATTTATAAATGTTCCCTCAAAAAGTAATAACTCTAGTTACAATTTAGCTGTTCGTAAGTTACAAGGTTGAGTAATAAGTAATAAGGGCATAAACAAGCATTCCAAGTGTAAACCATCCGAAAGCATACTTTTGCAGTCTTCAATCATGTGAAACAAGAAATTTTCTCATTTTGTTCAGGTTGATATAAAATATGGGCGTAAAAACATGAATTGGCTCCACAATAATTGGAATTAGAATTGGAATAATTGGAAACAGAGAAAAGAAACAATATTGCAACTTTTAAACAAAGCTCACAAAAGTGGTACAAATTTATCCATTGCAATCTGATCAAGATCAAGAAGAGAAAATAAACGTCTCTATCGTTATTCTCGCTCGAAAGTCACCTTCAACGTGTCTCCATAATCGGACGTGATTGTATTTGTTCGTGGATGCCGCTGGCAGAGGTGGCGCTATTATATTCTCGTGGAAATCACACGAGACGTATGTAAATTCGGCTACGGGCGTCGCGCCCCCGTTGCAGCCACGACAACGCCGACGTGTTTATTTTTGGTGCGCGCAAAGCGTCGCCGGACGAGGCGCAGCAGCTCACCTGCGGCATCCGTCTGGACCTGCGGACGAAGAGCAAAACGAGCCCAACGCCCCGGAGTGCCCGACGAACGCGATGCATTCGAAGAGCAGTCCGGACGCGTAAAAATGCGCGCTCGGCATAAATTTCGTATTAACTAAATCGATCAACGCGACTCGCGGCGCGCTCGCGCTCGTATTTTATTGTTGCACCTCGGGGTCGTATTTATAGTCGCATCGGTCAGGCTAATTAATAGCGCGTCGTACGCGCGTCGACATTAATTAGTCCCGTCCGCGGGCGCGGCTTGGCGAGCAACCTTGCGAGAGATGGCGATCGATTTATTGGCGCAATTAAATCACTTTGACGCGCATGCGCGCGGCCGGCGACTCGCATATTTGTTATTCCATTTTCGAGTGTCGCTAGTGCTCGCCCTCTGGGAAACGGCGTACACGAAAATGTTTTTCGAATATAACTAAAGATCGAAGAGAACCGGAGTGCTGCTTGTTGAATCCACAATGTCGTGTAAAGTCGGTGTGAGCATCAACGCTGCGACTTGTTTTCTTTTGCATTGTGCTCTCCGCCGGCGACGCGCAAAAATATGATGCATGAAGGATGAGCCAGCAAGAGCACTAGGATTTCGAGTAGTAATCGG
>JAODGE020031065.1:0-52349 GCA_027574965.2 Ecitophya simulans | reverse complement strand
TCGACCACAGGCGCGCGGGAGGTGGGTCTGTCCTCGTCTTCGGTCTCCTCCGAGGGGCTTAGGGATGCGCTGGGGCAGTGGAGCCCGCCAACACCGCCTGCACACAGCGGCAGCGCTAACACGTCAGGCACCAATGAGGACAAGGATGACTGGGCCGACCCGGATGGCCGCGCGAACAGCGACGCGGGGATGGAAACCCCATTTGCTGAGGTCACGAAGCTGGACCCGCTTGCGCTCTACGTCCAAGATGACACCCTGGATGAGGAATGGCTGCGGGGGAGAGCAGCAGCGGCTGTGGCAGAGGCAATGGAGGCCGGCACTGCGTCCGGTGACGCCGCGCGGCGGCGCATTGTGCAGGTGGCGCTGCGCGTTGGCGTGCAGGCGCGCTGCTGCTCGCGTGCGGCTGCTGTGTTTACAGCGCTCCTGAAGGCACTCTCAGATCGCTCAGCCCGAGCGGCACCGGGGGTCCCGGTGCCAGCGAGCCACACTGCAACGACGGCACAGCCACCCGCGGGGCGGCACGAGGACGTATCGATTCACGCCGCTGAGACGCTCGCGCGACAGTGCCTCCTGCCACTACTGCACTTCATACCGCACTTCACATGGAGGTCTGAGGATGTAGCCCCGCTCGGTCGCGTTCTGCGCGATGCCGTGGCGCCGCCGCACACCCGCAGCGTCGGCGCCACGGCGACCACGGGGACGGCGGCGGAGGCGAACATCAGTTTCTCGACAACTGTGCGGGGCCACGTCGGGCGCAGAGGGGTGGCGGCTGAGGGCCGCAGGGCGGCAGAGGAGGCCCTCCACCTCCAGCGGGGCAGCTGCCAGGCGAGCACCATCGAGGAGGGCGGGGGGGAGGACGTTCGCGACGGCGACGGCGGCAGTTCCGGGGAGGACTTTGGTACCGAGTTCTATCATGAGATCCCGGAGCCTGAGACTCGTGGCTACTCTAGCGCGTCCTCGAGCAGCGGCCAGAACACAGCGCAGTTGTTCCCCCCAGGCGATTCTTCACAGTTGCACCTGCACGCTCCCGGAACGGGCAAGGACAGGCCCGCGGGCACGTCCCAGCTGCCGTGCCGCGCCGCGGTCATGTACGCCGCCAACGCACGATGTGTGCGCGTGACTGTCCTACATGCGGAGAACTGCAAGGGCGCACGTGTGCTGCTTGTACCCGTGGATCCCAGCTCCAGCGAGTCCCTCCCACAGGGCCGTGAACCTGTCGACGGACTTACCGTGCGGGCCATGGGGCCGTGCCGCGTGGTGTTGTTGTGGCTCCCCGCCGACGTCCCGAGTCTGACCGCGGACATTCACCTGGAGGTCGTCATCAGGCTGGACACGCGGTGGAAGTCGGAGTGGTCGCTGGCTCTCGCGCACGCGCAGCTGAGCGTGGCCCAGGCCCTGCCGATGACCGGAGCTCATAAGGAGGTTGCAGATGTGGCGTGGACCAGCACATCGTCCGCGGCCATCTTCAGAGGGGGCCTCATCCCCACCGCTACCTCTCCCTCCCACTGTCAGGAGGATCGCGGTGCTCACGTGGATAGCGCCACCGAGGACGTACCGACGCTGATGGACCCGTTTGTTACCTCTATCGCACAGCTCAGCGACCGTGAGCTGCGCATGCGGGCACGGTGTCGTGAAGCAGATATTGCTGGTGTCCGGGCAACCCTGATGGTGGTGGGACACCTCGTGCGCTTTCAGCAGCGACACTTCAAGCGCGGTGAGAAGCTTCTGGACTGGCGATCACGGGCGTGGCTGGATGTATTACGCCGCGTGAGCCTCGCCAGCGCAGCAGTTGGGGGCTGTCCGTGGGCGATGGACATGGCCTCCTTCATTGTGGCGCGTGTGGCCGGATCTGCGGAGTCCACGCCTGCTGCCATCACAGATGCCGCCATCACGTTGTTTTCCTCTTGGCCACGGACTGGCATCCGCCAGGGCAGTGAAGGTGACACAGCGGCCTCGGGCGTCGACGCGAAGGCGGAGGAAGAATGCGTGCTTTGGAGCGCAGCGATGATGGAGACGCTGTTGCGTGAGCGCGCTGCACTGGCCGAGGGGAGGATGCTGGCCCTGCAGCTGCTGAAGCAGAGCTGCAGTGTGCATGGGGGGTCACGCTTCCTGGCGCTGGTCGCGGGTAGCGCGAAGGTGATGTTGACGGTGCGTGACCAGCACTATCTCACGCACGTCTGTGGGTGCGGCCCCGCCGCCGAGGCCGCCCTGCGCAACACCGTCCACGCGCTCCTGTCGCATCTCTTTCGCACTGTACGGGTGATTGTCCAGCACGAGAAGCGGCTGCTGTCGTCGCCGCATCACTATCTGACGAAGCCCTGGGAGTACGCCGCTTTTGTGTCCCTGACCACCTCCCTCCTCGCGTCCCCGCTTGATGCAGCGGATGTCGACTACATGCACGGGACCATTATCTCACAGCTGGTGGACCTGCTGCCGAGCTTCACTGACCTCACTAGGACAGCATCCTTCATGGTGGACGGCGCGCGAGACGAGGGCATTCTGGTGCAGGCGCTGGCGGCCCAGCTCGAGGACATGGGCGGGACCGCCAGCGAAACGACGGCAAGTGCCCTGCCGCGCGAGGGGATTTCAACCACCGCGCTGTGTTTGATTGGGCTTCGCCAGGACAGCCCGACGACCTTCTCTCCGGCAAGCACAGGCTCTTTCGCCTTTACAGAGGAGCCTGTGCTCCGCTACCAGACTGCTGTCGGTGCAGTGCCGCGCCAGGTGGAGCTCCACGCCACTAGCACGGCGCTGCCGGCGTCCCTGTACTTTGGCTTTGTGCCCACGCTCCCAACCAGGCGCTCCTCCGCTCCTCCACCCGCGCGCGACGCGGCCAGCTTCCTTCTGAGCTCTGATGGACATATTTGGGCAGGTGGGATGGAGAACGATGCGCTGCCACCCTGGCGCATCGGCGACGTCGTGACGTTTCGCCTGCACTTCGTTGGCACCCGCTGGCACTTGACGGCGCTGTACAACGGCGTGGAGGTGTGCTCCATCGCGGCTGCGCGGGAGGACCTGTACCTCGTCGTTGGGGCACACCAGGGCTCCTTTGATGAGGGCAGCTTCCGCGTCGTGCTCACCACCGCACAGCAACAGCGCATCGCCTCGTGCGTGCTGCCGGATGCGGCGGCGACAGGGCTCGCGCAGTTGCAGAGGATCTGCAGCGCCAAGACGCCGCCTGCTGATTCAGCACTCTGGATTGGGGGGCGGTGCCAGTCCACCTTCTTTACCGCCTCCCTGCTGGCTGCCAGCGTGCTGCACTACTTGGTGTTGCTCACCTCCCACCGCCAGCAGCGCGCGCCACGCGGCGGTCTGCACTCCGTCCCGACGCAGTCCCCCGTTGCGAGCACCGCGCACGCGTATTATCACAGCAGCAGCAGCACGCTCGTCAGCGGCGCTGAGGACTCTATGAAGCGTTTTGTGGATGGGTGCTGCCACCCTGTCCAGTGTGTTGTCGAGCATCTCGTGCGGTCTATAAACGGGCTTCCGAGCGAGGGCGGCGGTGGGGATGGTGTGGCGGTGGAGGCCGATGCCGCCGCACGTGTGAAGCGACGGGTGGCTCTGCTCGTCTACAACCGACTTCTCGCGGACTACGTGGTGACCCTCTCCGCGGCGCTGCGGTTGTCGTCTACGCCCGACATGATCCTCGATACGCTCACGGAGGTGATCTGCAGTGATCGTGTCACTGAGGCCATCAGGGAGAAGGCGCTCGTGGCGGTACTCCACGCTGTCCAGTCTGCCCTCTCTACCTGCAGACTCCTCACCCTCAAGCCGCTGAGGCTGTGGCAGTGCTGTGCGACTCTGGCGCGCGACGTGGTGGCTCCCGGCTACCGCCCGCTCTTTTCAGCAGCGTCCATCCCGAGGAGCGTTTTGACACTCTCGGGCGGGCACAGGGTCGCGCATAACCCACAAGTCATCCCCCCGCAGTTCCCCGCCACATGCTTCGCCACGGAGGGCGTTGCGATGGACGGCTCCAATGGCGAGATCGTCTCCTTCTCGGTTCGAATCCAGCGCGGCTTCTCGACCGACACCCTGGGGCGCTATTACCACATCGGCTTCGCATGCACCTCGACAAACGGCACCAACAGCACCATGACCGGCCCCCCTGGCTGCCGACGGCGGCAGCCCTTCACCTTCACGATCACAGACTTTTTTCGCGACGCCAACGACTCCCACGCCTCACGAGAGCTGACATTGCACAAGGACAACTGGATGCAGCCATCCGATGGCATCATCTACGGCTCCGGCGACGTGATCACCGTCACGCTATACACAAGAGCCAGGGCCATCGCATTCGCGCGCAACGCGCTCCCCCTCGGCACGCTCCATGTAGGGATCCACAGCTCCGTGAAGGTTCTCTTCCCATTTGTGGAGTTGTACAACCCTGATAGCGTGGCCACCTGGATGTACCCGTGCCGTGCCCTTTCCATCTTCGCGCGGCGCACAATGCGGACGATGCTGCAGTACTGGACCGCCGACCTGCTGGGGCCCCTGCAGCGCAGCCTTGCCGACATCGCGGACGCCAGCGCCACTGAGCCCCGTGTGGAGTGCACGCCGCTGATGGTGATTGGGTCCGATAGCGACGAGAGTTGCTTCGTACGCCGCGCACCACCAAACTCCGGTGCGATGGCCAGTATCCAACACGTGAAGCTGTGCGATGTGGATGGCCCAATCGCCACCGTCGTGGAGGGTACAGGCAGCACACTTCAGGTGGCAGTAGCGGCGCTGGAGCTCGACCTGGAGTCTCCGATCCCGCATATTGGGGTGCCGCTGCGGGCATTTGTACCGGAGTTGCTTCGCCTCTTGCTTGCTCTCGTGCGTACTGGCACCTCTGCCGCCTCTACCGGGGCACCTCTCATAATTCGACGCCCACACGCCTTCCTGCGAGTTCTGCGACTGCTGTGTCACGTGGCGAAGGAGGAGATCATCGCCGCTGCTACGGCGGATGCCCCTGGTGCCAGCGTTGTGACGTTCTTACAGCAGTCGGAGGAGGAAGGAGACGGGGGGGACCGGAGCCAAATGAGCATGGATTACGACCACACGCAAGAGGACGCGGAGGAGCAGCGGTTGATGCAGCGGGTTGTCGTTGAGGTGCTGTTTCCACTGTTGTCCATCCGGCACAACGCGCCACCGCCTCAGATTATGCTGCGCTATGCTTGGAATGAGATGGTGCTGATTGGGCGGGAGACCGAGCTCTCACTGGAGATGGTCAGCTCGTTCAACACCATGATACCAACCATTACTTCACCCCCCGCTGCAGCACCAGCCACGTTGGACGCAGACACAGAGGAGGAGGGGGAGGGTGTGGATGCAGTCCCGAACCTCAAGTGTCCCCGGTGCGGATCTACCTGGGGTGACTGCTCTGAGGCCCACGAGGCCCCACCAACGGTGTGTGCCTTGTACGATCTGCTTCTCCGCCAGCTTGGCGTGGAGTCCCCCTACACGAGTTGGTTCACCTCGTGGACGGACGCGGTCGTGGACACCAGCGCGAGCACGCCCACGAGCAGCGGCCACCACTCTCCTCATGAGGAGTCGCGACAGGGTGGTGGCGGTGCCGTTACCGTGGAGGTGGAGACGGTGGAGTCACCGAGTGAAGAGAGCATGTCGACAGACAGCGATGGGCAGCAGATGGAGGGGCCGCAGCCCAACTACGTGGTGGAGACGCCCATCAGCATTGTGTTCCGCAGAGCCGACTCTGCGGCCGGCTCAGGCCCTGTGAAGGGAGAGGGGGAGACCAACTACGGCCGCTTCACCTTTGAGGGGCACTTTACATCCCCCACCTCCTTCAGCGGACACATGACCTTCTTTACCGATCGAAACGGCGGAAGCGGTGGCGCGGCTGGGGCTGCAGGCGGGGCTGCTGCTGCTGCTGCCTCGGGTGAGTGGAGCTGTGGAGCCTGCACCTTCGCCAACGAGCCAGCCGCGACACGCTGCGCGATCTGCGCGACGGCGAGGCCGGGGGCCTTCTGGACGTGCTCGAGCTGCCGCTACGCGTACAACGACAAGTCTGAGCGCATGTGCGCGACTTGCGGGCTCTCACGTCCAGTGATGGCTGGCGGCGGTGAGAGCGGGCCGAGTGACTGCGTGTGCTTCTGTCAGGAATGCGGGGCTCGGGAGCCGTACACCAGCTTCCTCGCACTGCGCCTGCGGCGATTCTGTCAGCAGTGCGCGAGGGTTACGTACTGGCTGCCACGGAAGCGCTACGCCTGTGCCTTTGAGGCGTGGATCGTCGGCGAGGGCGACCACCTCGAGTTCTTTTTTTCGATGGAGCTCGCGACCTTCTTTCACGCCGGCGTAGCTGCGCGTGACTACTCGGCTGCGGGGCTGAGAGCGCTGCTGGCGGCCCAGCAGGACCCCCGCACCGCGATCGATTTGTACGTGCCGCCACTGCAGAGCAGTACCTTCAGTATGTCCAGCCAGCGCCACGAGCTTGGCAGCGGCAAGCCTCCACCTCCCACCGAGCTAGATGGTCTCTCCTGCGTGCCCGCGGCCATTCACTACTACGTGAGCCAGCTGGCTCTGCACTGGTGTCCTCGCATGGCCCCGGAGGCCCTCTACAGCTCGGGCGTGCTGAAGCGCATCAACGTGCACGACGCGCTGTGGCTGCATGAACTGCGCTCCACACCACTCCCTGTCGCGAACCGTATTTTGCGCTGCTGCCTGGACCTCTTGCTCCACCAGCCTGACAGCGCCGGGACAAGCGACGGCGCCCCTCCCGACCCCTCGGCGACGAAAGTGGACACTGTTACCTCTCCAAGAGAGCTGCAGTCCATCGTCTCGGTGGCAACGGCCCTCGTGTCCGGGCATGCGGCGCTGCACTCGCAGCGGCACTTGCTGCTGTATGCACTGTGCTACTACGTGACGCGGCAGGAGTCGCAGCGCTTCCTGGAGGCGGGCTTCACCTGTGCTGCCAACCTGATCGAAGCCTTCCCGACACTCCCGACCAAGCCGCAGTGCCTCATTGGACTGCTCATGTTGCGGCCGATGTTGCCCGGGCAGGCGTGCGCCCTCACGCACGCCTTACTGCAGGGCTTACTGGTGAACAACCTCAGCTCCAGGGACGTGATCACGGCGGTGCTGGTGCGCACGTTGCAGTGCATGGACGCGCACACTGCCGTTCCCGCAATTCTCGACGTCAACACATCGCAGATGTTCCCCTATGTTATCCCACTTGCCGGAACGACAGTGCAGGAAGGCGGCGAGCTGCGCAGCGGCCAAGTTCGGGGAAGCAAAGGCATCGTTCCAGCGCACCGGGGCCGCCACTACTATGAGCTGGCGCTCCCACGCTTCTTCAACCCCGAGTGCGCCGTGGTGATGGGCTGGGGCACGATGCAGCATGAGCAACTGAGTAGCAGCCAGCACGTGGGGAGCGATATGCACTCATGGGGGTACAACTGCAGGGACCGACTGCGATTGATGATGAGCGAGCAGATGATCGCGATGCCGTGCAAGCCGCAGGGCGGGGATGTGATTGGCGCGCTACTCGACTTTGACTCTATGATGATGTGCTGGTCACTGAATGGCGAGGAGCTGATGTGGGTAACGATACCCATTGCAGGTGAGAGTGACGAGGTATTTCCATACGTGAGTGCGGACGCAGGCCCACTCGGCGTGGCAGTGCGCTTCACCGAGACGCAGTTCAGACCAGATGGCTATACAGACTACGGCGGCGCCAGCAGCGTTCAGGCGCTGTACGCGAGCAGCAGCACCACATGCAAGCCACAGAGTTACGAGTTCTATAAAGAACTGTGCCAGTTTCTCGACGATAGCGGGGTGATTGATCAGCAGGAGCAGCAGCAGGACACTGCCTCCGTGGCCGAGGCGCTCGTGGAGTCACGGCACGCCACCCTGCAACTCTCCGCTTTCCCGCTCGTGCGTGCGCAGGCTGCGGGGAACTTGCGGGGCCTCGCACCTTATGTCGTCCACCTCCACAACTTCAGCGCCATCACAGTCGCGATGGCGCATTACTTTGACAGGGTGAAGAGCTCATCGTATCTCGAGGACTACTACAGACACGCCCGTGATCTGCTGCGGAGCAACGCGCGCTGGCTGATCTTTGAGACTGAGCTTGGCGGGCGGCCAACCTTCAGTGGAACCTCACGAGTTGTGACCATTGACATGGAGAGCGCACGAGCGCTGTTGGACAACGTGGGCTGCTCTGTCAATGGCGTGGCATCAGCCGTTGCTGGGGGCGGGGGTGGCAGTAGCAGCGGCAGCGGCACTGCAGACCCGATTCGACAGCACCTCACCAAGTCCGTCACTGGGCAGCTCTTCCAGCAGATTGAAGGCGCTCCCATTTACAGGCACGCCTCCATGTTCACTGTGCGGCTGGCGAGGGAGGTGGCGCAGGATATTGGTGGCATCACCCGCTCCGTGCTCTCCTTCATATCAGAGGAGCTCAACTACCGCGTGCTCAGCAGTGGCGAGGGCAAGCAGGATGGCGTGCGCGTAGACCCGGTCGTGCCGCTTTTCAAACTCTGCGGCCACAGCACCATCTTCACGGTGGTTCCCAACGTCGCGCTCCTGTCTTCTGCCGGCTCCGCTGACGGTGGGGCCTCTGAGGCGGGGGTGGGAGGCGGCCCCGGCACTGGCAGCGGTGACAGCGGTGGTGATCACCGCGAGCTGGCGCTGCGCATGTATACATGGCTCGGGATGCTGATTGGCAACATCACTCTCTGCGGTACAATGAAGCTGTCACTGAACTTTCCCCAGCTGCTCTGGAAGTTCCTTTGCGGGCAGAGGGTTACCATAGAGGATTACCTGCATGACATCGACGACACCGTCCGTGGCTCCCTCGCTGATGATGATTTCCTCATGGATGATGAGATGTACTACAGTCTTCCAGATATCCACAACTGGGATAACACGGGGTATGCGCCTCATCCGCAGTCGCTGATGAGCGGCATTGGGGCTGGCAGTACTTCGACAATGAGTGCAGCGACTGCCGCGTGCGGCCCTTTGAGCAGTCTGCAGGCTGTCATGCGCCACCCGCCACCCTTCGCGTCGATGACACCAGCTGTGAGCATGCAGAACATGAGTCGGATTACGACGAACATTAGTGCGCTCGATGACCTGGAGGACTACGCGGCCACCGCCAGGGCCGCTGAGGTGGCTCGGCGACGTGCGTGTGCGGAGCTTGCATTGGTTCACCAGTTCGATGAGGCCTTCAATGCCATACGAACTGGACTCTCCGTAGTGATTGCCAATAGCGTTTTACAAACCGTCCGCTGGGATGATCTTCGGAGGCGGGTGTGTGGGATGACGTCGAGCTCTGTGGAGCACGTGATGTCCTTCATGGACTGCAGCGCCATCACCCCCGAGTTAAGGGAGATGCTGGTCGCGGCCTTGGCAGCGCTGACAGAGAAGCAGCGGACGCTGTTTTTGCTCTTCTGCTCGGGCCAGAGCCGACTCCCTCTACCGCGAAATGTGCACGTGACGTGCGGGGATGAGCCAAATGGCTTGCCGACCGCTCGCACATGCTTCCCTATGTCTTTGAACTTACAGCCGTGCAGCTCCTCCGAGGACCTGTACAGTAAACTGCTCATCTGTATTTCCCATTCACATCAGTTTGGAATTGCGTGAGAACGTGAGTTGCGCGCGGGCGCGTGTATCTATGTGTGTGCGTGTGTGTTTCAACGAAGGTGCGCTAGTGAAAGAGAGTAGCTATTATCATGATATTTGTGTGTAATTTCCGTATATATATTTGGTACTATGAATGCCCTGTACGTACGTGTGTGTGTGTGAAGTGAAGTATCTATACAGTGTGGTAAGCACAGTTTGCTCTAGTCAAATTCAACACGAGCAAGCAAGAACAAAAAAGGGTCACAATAACACATTCTATCATCACGACTGAGATGTCAATCATCCCGTGTCTTTTACTTCACTAGGAGGTTTCGCCGCTGCTTCTGCTCCTCTCCCCAATCTACCCTCTGCTCTTAACGTGCGCAGTGTATGTTACGGTGACACTCTTTCTTTCTCTCGCTGTCCTGTCTCTTCTGTTTCCCGCCGTGGCGTGGTGCGTCGTCTCGGCGACCGACTCGCACCAGTAGTTTGACGAAGGTGATCTATGATGAATGGCAACTCATCGCTTGGTGTCCGATCTCACCATGCCATGCGACCGCTGCACTGCCAGGCGGCTGTCCTGCGCATGGGTGAGCTGTTTGGTGAGTTTGGCATTAACTTCAACAATGGCTCCGTGACCGAGCAGGAGCTGGAGGGCGTGGAGAGGTGGCGCCTTTTTATATACACCTTGGAGGACATCACCTCTCCTGTACACTTGTACGATGACGTGGGCACCGAGAGGGCGGCCGAGGCGGCGACACAGGCCGCCAGTGCCTCTGATGTATTCCTTCCCCTCGCGGAGACAGACCCTCGCGTGATGTGTGATGATCTAGTGGAGGCCCCGAAGACTCGAAAGGTGGTGAAACTGGCCGCGGGCAGTCAGTACGTGGTGGGCGTGCAGTACTATCATAAGCCCAGCATGACCTGGAGCAAGTGGTCCCCTCCTGCACGTGTAGCCACCTTTCACCCGATCGTCACAAAGATCGATGACATCGGTGAGGACTGGGTCCGTGTAAGCTGGGAGCGCAGTGCACCTCGCGACACCACCGGCATCACCCCCGAAGAGGACTCCATTTCCACCAAGCGCATTGGCGACATCGCCGGGTTTGAGGTGCGGGTGTTGCGGGAGCGCGACATGGTGGAGGAGTTCCGTCAGAGATTCGACTCGGGTGTACGCACCCACACCCTCCACGGCCTGCGCCCCGGCACCGCGCACATTGTGATGATTCGCCACGAAACTCTCATCGGCACGGTCGTGAACTGGCTCACAGTTGCCCGCTTCTTTACGGAGGAGGCGCTCGTTGCGGTGGTTGGGACGCGCGGCGAGGATGCATTCACAGTGACGTGGCGTCGTGGGGAGCGGGCGCGGGATGTGGTGGGCTACATCGTCCCCCGCATTAAGCCGCACGTGTACGGTGTCACGGTGGAGGGCGACGGGCTTCAGTTCGAACCCATTGAACTCCCAGCCTCGGTCACGAGCTACCGGATGCAGGGGCTGCTCCAGAGCACAACCTACGCAGTGTATGTGCGGTGCCTCTCCAAGGAGGGCCGCTGGGGTGCCAAGTCCAACACACTTCAGGTGCGCACCGCTGACCAGCCAGTGGTGGCGGTCACGTGCGTCTGCGAGCCCTACCTCTCTTTCTCCTGGTCCCGCCCAGTGGAGGAGGACAGGGAGGAGAAGCTGGAGTATATGGTGAAGACCAACGCGTTGACCGCCGTCGCAGCCGCATCGACGTACCAATGTCAAGAGCTCGTTGATGTGAGGCGAATCATGCTGAAGGGCTCATCAGAGGGCGAGCCGGAGCGCGAGGTACCGGACAGGCAGTTCCATCTGGATGGACTCAGTGCAGGGACGGAGTACCTCGTCTCGATACGCACGTTCGTGGATGGCGAGTGGGGCCTGTGGACGACACCAGCACCCTTCTCTACACAGCCAAAGGCGGTGCTCTCTTGCATTGAGCGTGGCGAGGACTTCTTCACACTGCGCTGGCCAACCCCCGACGGCAACGATGGCGTGACCAGCGTCCCACCAAGCAGTACCGATCTCTTCAACGTGGTTGTGACGCTGATCAGCCCCCTCGGTGGGCGTAGCGTGGTGCTCGACCGGGGCGTGACGGCGGACCCCGGGCAGCCAGGCTTCCGCGTAGGCCACCTCACCGCTGACAGCGTCTACGAGGTGAAGAGCCGCATGTGGCAGCGCAACCACGTCACGGGGAACGAGACGTGGGGTGAGTTCACGCACCCGCTGCGGCTGCAAACCCTGGAGCCGGTCGCCCTCACCGTCTGGGATATTGGTGAGGACTTTGCTCACGTCGTCTGGCGCAAAGATCTGGACAAGGGGACGGCGAAAGCGCCAGGGGCCCACACCTCCACTGCGGAGGACGTGAGCTGGGGCCCTGTCCAGTACGAGGTGGTCGTTGGTTGCATGGACACCGGCGACGACGACATTCTCCACCGGCACGTGACGGAGGCAAACTACACCATCACCAACCTGCGGCCCTCCACCGTGTACGTCGTCTCCGTGCGCGCCTGTGATGAACGCGGCCAGTGGGGTCTGTGGAGCAAGCTGCGCATGCGCACGCTCGCCTCCATCGTGACTACGATTCATGAAATCGGGGAGGACTTTGTGCGTCTCATGTGGCAGCGCCGCACGATCGACGGGGACGACCATGCGGACGGAGGTGGGGAGGTGGCATCGGCAGGCGACGCGGTGACGTCAGCGGATATGTTCATCTCTCGCTACTCTGTCTTCGTGTACAGCGCGGAGATGCTGGAGAGCGACATTGCACCGGACGAGCTAAGCGGCTACAGCGCGGGC
This sequence comes from Ecitophya simulans, assembly GCA_027574965.2. Classification (NCBI taxonomy): domain Eukaryota; kingdom Metazoa; phylum Arthropoda; class Insecta; order Coleoptera; family Staphylinidae; genus Ecitophya; species Ecitophya simulans. The sequence continues at coordinate 39,970 of JAODGE020031065.1, read as the reverse complement.
GGCCGTGTGGATGTGGCGAGACGTGCCATGGTGTCCAGCGACCACACCTCCCTCCGCGTTGGTGAGCTGCTCCCCGATCGTGAGTATGTTGCGGTGGTGCGCGCCTCCACGGCGTCTGGGCAGTGGGGCCTGTGGAGCCGCCCGGTGCACTTCCGCTCCAACCCGCAGTTCTGCATCCCTGTCAACAACCTGAGCATTGGCGAGAACTACGTGAGCCTGGTCTGGAGTCGCGACACGCAGCCCGTGCTGTCGAGCCCTGACGTGCAGCTGGGCGATATGACGGTCACCGGACAGGAGCTGCGCATCCACGGCGTCGACACGCATTACTCGAAGGACCACACCCTCGACGCCGGCCTGCGCGAGCTCAAGCTGTACGGCTTATCCCCGGCGTCGGCCTACACTATCCAACTGCGTGTGCGTGGGCGCAGCGGGTGCTGGGGCCTCTGGAGCCCCCCGGTGCACATCCTCACACGCGGCACGATGCTCACAAGCGCCGTGGAGGTGGCCGAGGACTACGCGATCATCTCCTGGGAGCGGCGGCGCGTGCCTAACCCCAGCAACCATCCAACCGGCCGCGGCGTGATCACCTCTTACCACCTCCGCGTGTACAACAGCACCATCGGTGTACACCTGGAAACCTTCCTTGGCGACAGCGACTGCCCCTACCGCGTCTCAGACCTGCGCCCGGACACTTACTACTGCGTTGAGCTGAAGGCGCACTACAACGATGAGGAGTGGGGCCTGTGGAGTACGCCACTGTGGTATCTGCCCATGCAACCCATGAAGCTGCCCACCCAGCTCATCTCGGAGGAGTTCTGCAGGCTTTCCGTGGTGCGGCCCACGCAGCAGCGCAGGCTTCCAGAGGACGACGGGAACCGTCCATCAAAGGACAAGCTGGTGGCATTTGGGCAGCTGAGGCCGACGCTAATGCTATGTGTCACGTCCCCGCTGCTCACCAAAAACCCACACACCTCCAGCGGCTTCACAAAGCCCAAGCAGCACAACAGCTCCCTCCCCCCCGACACTGCCGACCACAGGCTCATCTACCAGACGGAGATCATTAGCTCCTCCGAGGTCACCGAGCACGCCATCCCGAACCTCAAGTCCAACACGGTGTACAGCGTGTCGGCCCGCTCGAAGCTGCCAAATGGGGAGTGGGGCATGTGGGCGCCGTCGCTGCTGTTTGCCACGGTGCCCACCACCTGCGCGGTGTTCCGCGACATTGGCGAAAACTTTATCCGTGTGGAGTGGCGCCGCCACGCGCAGTTGATCCCGCCGCACATCGCACATCCGGAGGATGTGGCGTGCGGCCTCGGCACGATCAGCGCGTCGCGGGTGCGGGTGCGGGAGGTGGGTGGATCCTATCAGCGTCTCTACTCCATTGAAACGTCAGTGAAGACACTGCGCTTGGATGAGTTGGCCCCTGCAACGACTTACGGTGTGTCCGTGCAGACCTACAATGACAACTTTGATTGGGGCGTGTGGAGCGAGGAGAGCAAGGTGCGCACGGTGCCCGGGATGGACATAAACGTCCAGCACGTCTCCGAGGATGCGCTGTGGGTGTCGTGGACTCGGCTCACGGACCTCGACGCCATTACAGACGCCGACACCACTCTCAGCGTCAACGTGGTGGCGCGGTCGTATGAGGTGCGCATTAGCGGGGCGGGGCACTTTCGCTATTCCAAGGAGACGGACAGCAACAAGCTGTACTTCCGCGGCCTGCAGCCCGACACCGTCTACACGGTCGAGGTGCGCGTGCTCTTCGCCGAGACGGGGGAGTGGGGCCTGTGGTCCTCGCGTGACTTTCGTACGAAGCCGCGCCTGCGCGTTACCTTTGGCAGCATCGGGGAGCACTTCGCCATTGTGGAGTGGCGGCGTCACCTCCCAGTGGCGCTGGAGGGGGGAGGGGCGGCGAAGGCGTCGGAGCCCATCGCCGACACCGAGGATGTTGTGGAGCGCTACCGCTTCAAGGTGCGGCGTGTCGGGGACGAGGTGGGGCAGCTCTACGATCTGGCCCCGACCGTGAACTCCTTCCGCCTCAAGAACTTGCTCCCCTCCTCGGAGTATCGGGTGTGGATGTGCGCCAAAGGGTACGAGGACGTCTGGGGCTTCTGGAATGAAGAGACTCGCGTGCGCACGCTGCCCAAGTTAACCCTGGGCGTGGTGGACATTGGCGAGGACTACGTGCGTGTGCGATGGCAGCGCGACACCTGGGTCGGCGAGGCCATGCCCGACGACGGCGTAGAGGTCCGCCAGGTGGACGGCGCTGTTAGCGGATATCAGCTGCGCGTGCGTGGCCGCGATGACGAGGTGGTGTCCACACAGGCTGTCAGCTTTCGGGAGACCAGCTGCGTGGTCTCCGGGCTGCACCTCTCCACGCTGTACTCCATCGAGGTGAGTGCGAAGGACACCTACGAGGAGTGGGGTCTGTGGAGCGACCAGCGTCGCTTCGTCACACTGAAGGCAGTGGAAGTCAACTTGCTGCGCGTGGGGGAGGCCTTTATGGACGTGGAGTGGTACCGTCTCGGCACCGCTCGTATCCGCCACCACCATCACCACCTCGGCCACGTCGGCAGCGGCGGTCATGAAGAGACCAGGGAGCTCGAGGAGAGCTCCGCGTCTGACCAGTCAGCCCTCCACCCGTATTATAAGAATCTCAATGTGGGGGTGTTGGAGGACAGCATCCCACCGGACGCGCTGCGTGAGGACGATACTGCGACACAGTGGCACGTGCGCCTGCAGGCGAAGCGCATCTTTGGGGGCCAGCCGGGAGCCGAAGACTACCGCGAGTTTTTCGCTGACCCGCAGGAGGACTGGCGGCGCATCGAGAACCTGTTGCCCAACTCCACCTATGCGGTCTCCGTGCGGGCTCGCAACAAGGCGGAGGAGTGGGGCCACTGGAGCCCGCAGATGCTCGTGGCCACATATCCGCTTCTGCAGGTGCGTGTGGACGCGGTGGCGGAGACCTTCATCAACCTCTCATGGGCACGTGGCGAGCGCAGCGAGCAGAGCGACGATGATAGCGACAGCAACGACCTCGTGCACACCGACAGCCTCATCTGCTTTCCTGAGAGGACGGACATCCACAATTATCAGGTCACCATCCGCCCACTCTCGAGCGAGGAGCCCTTCGACGAGGAGGACGAGCCGCTGGTGGACGGGGCCCGTGTGTATGAAACCACGCAGCCCTCTCTACGCCTTGGGAACCTCACGCCCGGCACCCGCTACGTGACCACTGTGCGCGAGCAGCACGTCGACGACTCTGGACGGGCGGTGGAGGGAAGCTGGGGCACGAGCTCGGAGGTCACCTTCCTCGAGACCACACCTCCGCTGCGTGTCATCCCGGTGGAGATGGGCGAAGACTACTGCTTCGTTGAGTGGCGACGCGTGCAGCGTGCGGCGGAGGAGGGCAACACACAGCTGTCCGTCTCCACGCGCTCGCAGCGGGTGGGCGAGTACGAGATCCACACGCGTCAGCTGAAGGATGATGGCGCCACACCATGCGATAGCCAGCTCGCGCATGATAAGCAGACCACTCTGCCGCCGAGTGTGCAGTCGTTCCACATTGACAATCTCCTCCACAGCACCATCTACGAAGTTCGCGTGCGGGCACGCGGGGACAGCGGGTCGTGGGGCCCATGGAGCCCGGTCACGAAGTTCATGACGTACGGCCGCCTCCAGATCACGGTGGATTCGGTTTTCGAGACCAACATGGTGCTCTCCTGGATGCGGCCGCTACCGGTGTGGGCGATGCAGCTGCAGCAGGAGAGGGAGGCAGAGTGCGTCTCCCCAATCGCGCTCCCAACTGCACTGCCGCCGTACTCAGAGGAGCACAACACGGACTCGCCCATCATCCGGTCCACTACAGCTGTGAGTGATAAGGGGGACTCCACTGCAGCAGATGGGGAGGCGAAGGCCAACGGCGGCGATGGCCAAGAGGACGAGGTGAAGGATGACGAGGACGATGTCCGTGCAGCCTCGCCCCTGGATAATGTGTTCCTCGGCAGTAGCACTGTGCAGCGCTACGAACTGGCCGTCAAGGGCGTCTCCTGCGAGTTTGATCAGTCCCTCATCATCAGCAAGGACGAGAGTTCGGCCACGGTGGGCGGGTTGGAGCAAAATCAGCTCTATTGGGTCTCCGTGCGCTCGCTGAGCGACAATGGGCATTGGTCCCGTCGCTCCAACCAGCAGTCTGTCCTCACACTCAACCCAATGGCTGCGTATATTGCCCACTACACGGAGAGTGCCGCGGTGGTTCGCTGGCGTCGCGCTCCATCAGATGCTATGCGCTTCGCTGACCTCTTGGCGACGGAGCGGGTGGCGGTGGAGCATCGCTGTGACGAGCAGGAGAAGCGGGACCTCTACGATCTGAAGCGCAAGATGCAGGAGCTGGAGGCAGAGGGTGAGAGCGTGAATGAGGGGTGGCTGGACCAGGCGGCGCGGGCGGAGCACAACGCACTCATCAAGCAGGAGTCCATACATCACTTGCTCCCAGAGAATGTGGTGCTCGGCGACACCGACAACTCCGCTTATCACCTGCGCCTCAGCGTGCAGGACGAAGACTCTGTGTGCTGCCCGTTCGTCCACTGTGTCGAGCAGCTGCGCATGCGGGCTCCACCCCCAGCGAAGCTGTTCGAGAGCAGCGTACTGACCGGGATGAGCGGTGGCCCCGGCAAGCGGGCAACCAGGAAGAATGGCAACACCTCCATGTACACGACAGTCAGCGATGGCACTGCCATGGGAGCAGTCGGGTTCACCAGCGCGAGTGGGCTCCCTGGCCTCGATGAGCTGGCCGCCATCTCTGACGGAACCCTCATTGACGTCCAGTTGCAGGAGGGTGTACGGGAGGTGCTTATCCTGAACTTGCGGCCGAGCAGTGGCTTTCGCGTGACGGTCTGCTCTCGCAATACGCGAGACGAGTGGCAGCCGTGGAGCGCGGAAGCGAATCTCCAAACATTGGCTCCCATCACTCTGTGCCAGAGCCGCTTCGGAGAACACTACATCAACCTTTATTGGCACCGTATGGACGCCGACACAACCGCCACGATGGACCGGGAGACGGCAGAGTATCAGGCCCTGAGCGACGAGTTCAAGAGCTTCACGCATAAGGAGCTGGAGGGGAAGAAGGAGACGATGGCCGCTGATGAGTACGCGACGCTGCTGGACCAGCTGCGCACGTGGCGGGATATGAAGCTTGCCGTGCAGGAGCGCCGCCAGGCGATGGCGGATGGCAAAGTTCCCCTCATTGTCGACCCGAACACACCCATTGTTGGGTACCAGCTGCGCATCGTGCTCGAGGGCGGGGCCTACACAGATCACTACATCACCAGCGAGGAGGCCGGTGCTGCCTTCACCGCCACAGGGCTGCGCCCCAATCACATGTACGTGTGCCTCGTGTGCGCTCATTATGGCCGCGACCTGTGGGGCCAGTGGACGAAGCCGCTCAAGTTCATGACACAGAATTTAATCCAACTGCAGCTCACCTACGTCGGGGAGGCCTTTGTGGATATTGAGTGGCAGCGGATGGAGAACAAGCGGCTGCCGCTGCTGGACCGCGACGCCCTCACCGCGTCCACCTTCTCAGAGGAGGAGCAGATCTACCAAGTACGCATTACACACGTGGACCCCGCCAACCCGACCGGGGAGACGGTGGAGGAGTGCCGCGACATGAAAACGTGCAACTCCTTCCGCGTGGACCGTCTGAAGCCTGACACCAAATACACATTTGGCGTGCGTGAGTGGGATGCAAAGGGCGACTGGGGTTTGTGGTGCACTCCTCGGACCTGCGCCACACTCCCCGGCATGTTCACCGTCCTCGAGGACGTCGGGGAGGATTGGGCGAAGGTGTCGTGGGGCAGGCTGGATCGGTGCGTGAACTATGACAGCGACATGCACGTGCTGCAGAATGGGGTGGAGACGGTGGCCTGCTTTCTCCGCGTGGAGGAGCTCGCCGACAATGGGGACGAGGCGGCGGCGGAGTGCGAGGAGGTGCTGGAGCAGAAGGGGCAGCGCTGCGATGCACTCGCCCCCGCCGTCGTTGCTGAGGATGAGATGGAGGGCATCTTCGCGGAGGCTCAGCGCCGGGCCGGGTCTGGGCTGCCGAACGAGCACCCCCAGGAGTTCGAGGGCACCGGGAAGGACGGCCGCTACACGCTGGTCAGGAAGTTTGACCCGTTAGTGGCGCGCTTCGAGCTGAGCGGCCTCAAGCCCAACCGCTTCTACACTGTGGAGATACTTTCCGAGACGACCGGGGAGCAGTTGGGCATGTGGAGTGCTCCGCAGATCCTCCTCACGATGCCGAAGATCATGCTGTCTGTGGAGTGGATTGATGAGCTGTATGTGGACATCCAGTGGGTGCGCCACAGCCCGCGCCAGCACCCGCGGCTGAGCATGGCGGAGGTCTTCGTTGGCGACTACGTGCCGCTTTCCTATGAGCTGGAGGTGAGCGGCGTCGGCGGCGGCGCTGGTGATGCAGGGCCCCACAAGTTCACCCTCTCTACTGTACTGCAGCCGACGGTGAGCACTTACCATGTGAAGGGCCTCAAGTTCAATAGTCTCTACGCAGCGCGTGTGCGCTCCGTCAACGTGAAGCACCAGACCAGCCTGTGGTCGGATGTGCTGCGTGTTGTGACGCTGATGCCCGTCGTTGCGCGGCCTGTACAGATCACAGAGGATTCGATGGTCCTGGAGTGGGGGCGGGACGAGCAGAAGGACGGCAACTATCTCGAGAGCTCCTCCGCTACTGCTGCCGGTGTTTCTGCTGACGCCACCGCCGCTGCTTCGCCACTTCAGATTGGCAGCCGCACCTCCGCTGGCTATCACCTGCGGGTCCACCGTGTGAGGGAGGGGGGCATGGAGCTGTGCATGGACCAGAACTTCAATGGCGACGTGCAGACCCTCGAGCTGCCCGACCTGCTGCCCAACTCCGCCTACGTGGTGGCCGTTCGCGCCACGAATGAGCGGGGCGAGTGGGGTTGCTGGTCAGATGACCGCTGCGTCTACACGATGAAGCTGGTGCGGGCCAGCGTGGCGGCGGTCGGGGAGGACTTTGTCCGGCTCTCGTGGGAGCGTGGAGCGCCGGACGAGGTGCAGCAGGCATCCACCAGCGGCACAAACACTACAACCAACAGCGGCGCAGAGACGGCCGGCGACGACAGCGACGATGCTGGGGGAGAGCCTTCTCGATTCCTCTCCCGTGCCAAGCGATTTACGCTGCTTGACCGGCCCGAGGAGGCGCAGCCGGTCTACAGCAGCTCTCGCACACAAATCCAGTCCTTTGCCATCTCAGTCCGCCGGGAGGACGAGACGGAGGGGTACACGCTGGAGGTGGACGGGGGCGTGCACCACCACACCATCCCATCTCTCCGTGTGGACACCGTCTACTACATCGCCGTGCGGGCGCGATACGGCGGTGGGGACTGGGGCCCGTGGAGTGGGTCTGTACAGACCAGCACGTACAACCTCCTCGGCATTGAGCTGAAGGAGCTCGGTGAAGATTACTTTGCTGCGGCATGGCAGCGCAAGTCGAACACGGCTGATGTGCAGTCCCTGCTCCTCGGCAAGGTGGAGGAGACCGTCTGCTACGAGCTCGCTGTGCACGACTTCACGGACGTCCCCTTTGGCGAGGAGAATGAGGCCGCCCTCAACCCGCGTGTCCTGCGCAGCTTCTTCGTCCAGGCCAAGCGGCGCAACCACACAGTGAGAGACCTCCTGTCCAACCACCGCTACCGGCTCTGTGTGCGGCGCTGGTACCAGCCGCTGGAGCGGTTCCTCGGCGACTGCCCCCCTGTGCAGCCGGCCACCGACGACGCTCAGATGTGTGAGATGATCATTCGTATGCACGCGGTGCCCGGGGCCTGGAGCGAGCCCGATCTCGTGGTCACGCTGCGCGACATGGTGTGCAGTGCGGAGAAAATCGGCGAGGACTTTTTCTGCATGCGGTGGGAGCGCGACCCGCGCGCCGCATCGCTGCCCACGCGGAAGAACTTCACGATGAAGCTGGTGCAGAATTATCAGGTCCGCATCGATGAGCTGCAGCACGACGGCGGCAGCGTGGACACTGGGAATGACACCTATCACGTGGACCAGCTGGTGGCACCGACGGAGTCCACCTTTCTCGCGCAGGGCCTCCAGCCCGACCGCGTGTACCGGATCGATGTCCGCTGTTGCGTGGAAAAGGTGTGGGGGCGGTGGAGCCGCCCTGTCTACTTGATCACGCTGCCGAAGCTGCAGGTGGACGTGACGAACATTGGCGAGGACTGCGCGTCCATCTCGTGGTCGCGACACTTCCGCCCTCTGACGCTCCCTGATGGCGCGGAGGCCGAGATAGGCAGCAACGACAGCAGCGACAAGTACCAGCTCGACATCAACGGCATCAGCTTCTTCTCTCAGCTGAGCAAGCGCTTCAAGGGGTCACGCACAACCTACACGGTGAAGCAACTGGAGGGAAACGCGCTGTACTCCATCCAGGTCCGCTCCTGCGACAGCATTCGGCAAACGTGGAGCCTGTGGAGCGAGGTGGTCCACTTCGCGACACTGCAGCCGCTGCTTGTCAACGTGGCGGCCCCGGCGGAGCACTTTGTGTATGTGGACTGGCGGCGACCCCCTCAGCGGGCCGAGGACTATGGCCACCTCGTCGATGACGGCCGCACCATCGTCTTCGGCGACCCCGAGGTGATGGCCTATCACCTCTGCGTGTTCAATACGGAGACGACGCCCTCCCTGGCAGTGGCGGACAAGCAGTTCCACCGCGACTCCAGCCGCTACCGCGTGAGTGCTCTGACACCGGACACACCGTACATTGTGATTGTTCGCGCCTGCAATGCGGCCGGGCAGTGGGGCCTCTGGAGTGAGGAGCGCTCTTTCCGCACGCAGCGACTGCTCACAATCGCAGTGAAGAGTGTCGGCGAGCGGTACGCTAATGTGACGTGGGGCCATGACGGCGGCGACGACGTCCTCCAGCCAGCGAGCTATGTGATGGTGCTCAAGTCGTCTGACGGGGCGATGGAGCGCACCCTCCACCCCAGCGACTGCAAGATAAGCGAGGACGAGGGCGTGCCGCTGCCGTATTACAAGCTGGACGGCCTCACCCCTGGCACCCAGTACGTGATGGCACTGCAGCCTTTTTACGGCGAGCAGGACTGGGGCCAGTGGTCTCGCACGGCGCGCTGGACCACGCTGGGGCCAGTCGTCGTCTCTGTGCAGGCGTACCTCGACCGCGTGGAGCTGACGTGGGGCCGCAAGCCCCCTATGTTCAACTCCACGGCGGGGACGTTTGACGAGGGTGTCGGGCAGGACGGGGCCGTGAGCGGTGCGGTAGCCCCGCGCCAACCCAATGCGCCCCAGCGGCCCTCCTCTGGGAAGGGCGCCAAGCGGATGGCTCTCGCCTCTCCTCTGCGGAGCGATAGCGGGGCCGCGGATGCTGTTGCGGCCACGACAACGACCACCACAATCACGACGGCAGCCGTCAGCACCGCCGCTGCGGGGGAAATAGACGACGACGGGATCCTAAAGTTGGAGGCGGGAACTGTGCGCCGGTACCAGCTGATCGCCTGCCGCCAGGAGGACGTGGATGCGGTGATGCCCAAGGAGAGTATGCTGGGCGGCTATGGTGGAGCGGCTGGCGACGAACGCATCCCGGATCAGGGCTCCCGAGTGAACGATGGTGAGCTGGGGACCGCCATCCCTGACATGGAGATACCCGACATGGACCACGAGAGCGTAAACCGGTTTAAGGTTGAGACGGAGATCGAGTGTGACAATGTCCACGACCGCGATGTGCACTTCACGATGGAGCAGCTGGAGATGGACACCACGTACGTTGTGCGTGTGAGGGCGCTCGATGCCTATGGCGAGTGGGGCCCGTGGTCGGAGCAACTGGTGGACACGCCACCCTATCCTCCCACCGCCGTGGTGCTCCGAAAGGTGAATGCGCAGTACTGTTCGCTCCAATGGGGCCCACCGCGCAGCAGCCGGCAGGGCGCTGTCTACCGCTACGTGGTGGAGCAGCACTACGTGAACCCGGAGGGGAACAGCGGCGGGCGTCGCAGCAATGTAGGTACCGATTTGATGTCGGCCGCTGTTGCTGGCATGCGGCGCGCCACCACCTCGAACGTGCTGTACGAGTGGCGGGTCGTTGACACACTGGAGGGGGTGGTGTGCCCCGTCCGTATGCTGGGCCCCATCGCCCGCCTGCGCTGCCGCGTGAAGTGCTGTCGGCGTGGCGACACTATCTCACCTTACAGTGACTTCTCTGAGGTGGTGGCACTCTCCAGCGGAACTCCGCCCGAGCCGGTGACGCAGCTCACGGTTACTTCCCTCGCCCGCAACAATGCCACACTGGAGTGGATGCCGCCGGTGGGGAAAATGAGCACCGCGGCGGCGGCCGTCTCGACCACCACTAGGGGTGAGGCTTCCGACGCTGCCGGTATGAGTAGCAGTCTGATTGGCGAGACGGCGAGCCGATATAGTAGCTTGGCGTTTCGTGTGTACCTCACCCACCGCGATCACCCCGCCATCTTGCTCACTGTGTCCCCCTTCAACACCTACACAGTGGACAACCTGTCCGCCTCCACCGAGTACACGGTGCAAGTGGTGTCGGAGAACACGGACGGCATCAGCTACAATAGCCCCATGATTCGCTTCACCACGAAGGACGAGGCCGACGCCACGCCGACACTGTACGAGCCTGGGATGTCACCGCTCGGGACGCTGGTGGACGCCAGTATGCGGCAGGACGAGGCGAAGGACAAGGAGACCGCGGACATCCCTGGAACCAACAGTGCGCGGCGCTCGTACCCCATCATAACCCCTGCACCTCCGCGCGGCAACAAGGCGAAGGCCGGTGGTGGTCCTTACGGCGGTGGACGAAAGCCTGGCGGCGCTGCTGGCACGGGCAGTGGTGGCGCAAAGGCTGCAGATGGGTCGCCTGTCTCTCCTGCTGCGGCCGCGCCGGAGCAGGACAGCCGTTCCGGCAGCCTGCGGCACACTCCTGGGGCGTCCGTCCACGGGGGAGGCGGGCGGGATGGGAAGAGCCGCTCGAAGAGACGCAGCGCGAGCGCGGATGGCCGAAAGAAAAAGCGAAAAACGTCGAGGAGGCGCAGTAGGAACAGCGCGCGCGGCGAAGGCTTCCACGCTGCTGAGACGCGGCCGAGCACAAGCAGTGGTGTCGTTCTGCCCCCACTCTCAAAGACGGTCTAGAGGGCCCCTGGCGTTTGGGCAGCATGGATGATGCAGCACCGACATGGAGGCCGCGGACACCGAGGAATACGGGGCGTGAGTGGAGGGGAAGGGTGGCCGAGTGTGATCATCCGCACACACACACACACACACACACACACACACACACAGATGCATGCGTGTATGAATAAGATGCTGCGCAGTCTTCTGGCAGAGATTGCCTTGCGATTGCTCTTACTCGTGTGCAACCTGTGTTTTCTGCTCTGCGCGTCCAAGAACACGACAAAGCGCGCGCGCTTGTGTGTCACGACACACAGTGATGTATATAGCTCGAGTGGAGAGGCGCGAATTCGCACCCTCTCTCTCTCACATGCAAAACGCACGCACAGATGCAGATGTATTCCAACACTGAGTTCCTCACGACAGGAGCTGAACGTTAGTGGGGGCTCTTTTTTAAAATTTCTGTGGTGCACTAACTGACTTACTCTGACACTCCGACCCGCTCCCTGCTCGAATGTACAGATTACATACACATTTACATTTGTATATGCACTTATTTATTCGCCATAACGCCATTACAGTTATACGTCTCAACTGCTCCTACATTTGTGGAAGCGGCGTGTGTAGGTGTATGTGTGTGTGTGTGCATTGTAGGCATGTACATAATCGTACAATAGTATTTGCAACAAGACAGGATGAGCGAATACTACTATGATTGCAAAGAAGAGAAAAACAGAAACGCTCTTCTCTTGATGATTGCAGACGAGTGATCAATTGCTGCATCCGTCTCTGGTCGAGGAGGAGGGAGAGAGCGGTGGATTGATGGTGTTCTAATGCGACTAGTTAACGTGAAGGCACGTGCCTGCGCTATTCTATTCTTCCATATGCCTTCTCCTTCCACATCCCTCATATATATAATTTAAGCAGAAGCTCGACGGCAGTCACGGACCTCCCACATATATATTACATAGATCATACACATACACGCACACACACTCCCACATACACTCAAAGGCACATTACAGCCCAATTAAGAGGGCATTTCCCCACATCCCCCTCTGCTCTTGTTTCCTCTTCGCATGAGCGAAGGTGATGAGGATTTATTTGCGGTCTTCAGCGCGCCTCCTGTCAGTGCTGCCCCCACTCTGTCAGCAGCAGAGCCGACCCCTCGAGATGTAGCACTGCCCTCCCAACCTGCCAAACAGAGGGGCGGCGCTGGTAGCCTCGGTACCGTTGTTGCTCCCACAACCCACGTTGGACTGCCGGCCGCGTCTGCGTCCGCTCTCACTTCACAGGAAAGCGACAGCGGCAACCACAGTGGTGGTGGCGGCGGAGGTGGACTTGCCTTTGTGTTGGGAGCCACTGCGGATGGTGGCGCCGTGGAGGCTTCTGCCGGGCGGCATCGCCTGAACCCACTGACACCCCATTTGGAAGAGCACAGCCGCATCTATGTGCGGCGCGCAACGAAGAGTTTCGAGCAGCTGTCCGTGTTCCTTGCACAGTATCCGTTTATAAGTTTCGGCCGTGTCCGCGCCAGCTTGCGCGAGGCGACGTCAGCGGCAGCGGCCGGCGGGGCTGGTTCTGCACTGCCCCCGAGCACTCCGGGATCTCTGGCGGCTGCCTGTATTGGGATGGTACTCCGAAAGAGCGACCCCAAGCAGGGCGGCAGGGGTCGCTATGCAGTCGTCACGCTGTGGAATATGCGGAGCGGTTCACCAGGCCCGGAGGACGAGCTGGCCTTCCTTCTCTGCGGGGCTGCATTTGACAGTCTCTATGGGCAGCTCATGACCGGCGCTGTCATCGCGGTTGCGAGTTTGGAGCGGGTGCAGGGTGGCGCGAATCGCACAGGCGGCGAGCTGCTCATCAGGCTCTCTGACGCGGGGGTGGTGCGGCAGTTGGGGTTTGCAGCGGATCTTGCTACGTGTGAGTCGTCGTCCTCCAAGACCGGAGAGCGGTGCAGTTCATTCGTGAACCAGCGCCTCTCCAAGCACTGTGCGTACCACATCAGCGATCTCCGCAAGCAGGCACGCGGCACCACCACCAGGCCAACCCCCGCAGTGACCACGATGCGAGCAGCAGGCCCGACGAGAGAGATGCGTCTCGCTTCGCACAGGGGTGACGCCGTGGCCGTCAGCGCACCTGTCGCAGTTACTCCAAAGCAGCGGCAATTAGGCTTCCTCACCGTAAAGGGGGCCACGGGCCTTCCTGCCAGCGGCTCGCAGTTTGTGGGGGCTCGAGCAGCGATGGACAGCGCCGGCGTGTACGGTGGGGTGGATCGCGGCACCCCTCTGGCGGTCTCCCGGACCGTCCCCGCCCTCATTCCGTCCAGCATACCATCCCCGAAGGAGATGGGTGTCACCTCCCGCGGACGGCAAACACTCGACGCAGCACGGCAGCTGGAGGAGCGTGAGATGCACGCGCGGCTGCTGAGGCAGGCACTCGAGAGCGACCCCACCGACCCCGCTTGCAAGCGACCGAGAGAATCCGCCGAGTGTGCAGCACCCGGCAGCAGCAGCAGCGGCACGGATGCCTTGATCGCTTCGATCAGGCGCAAGTATGCGCCGGCGGTGAGTCTGCAACAGTCCACCTTCACACCGCTCCGCAGCCACGGCACAGAGGCAGCGGTGCTTGTGCCCCAGCACCCGGGCTCCTCCCGGCGCATCGTCGCACAGACGGTGACTGGGAAGCGGAGCGCGGTGGTGGAGGCCGTGGCGAAAGCCTTACGAGCGGACTCGTCAGCGCTCCTGAGCGCCGCCGCCGCCAGCGCGAGTGCCGGCGGTGAGTTGCGCACTCCCCCAACCTCCTCTCTGCTTGCTCGTATCGCGGACGGTATGACGAGCGCCAACGACCATCTACGTCTCGAGGAGGAGAGCCAGCGCCTGAACACCTTCCTGGACAAACAGATCGAAAAGGAAAAGGCCCATGAAGTGCTGGAGGGGATCGCATCGCTGAAGGTCAAGGCAGTCTATTGTTACCAGTGTGAGCGGTGGTTCTCGAAGGCGACGGAGTCCTGTCTGCGGGCCCACCATCGCACTGAGGAGCGGTCCACCGTGAAGCGCTACGTGCAGTGCGACCACTGCAGTTACAAAACGTTTGTCATTGGTGACGCCGTGTCGGCGTGGAGGGTGCTCGCGCGGTGCCCGCGGTGTTTGCGGGAGAGCGCGTGGAAAAAGAGCAATGCGGCGCCAGAGATCCGCCAGTTCGTCAGTGACGGAGACGTACACCCGGACTGAAATGGTACGAGCGTGTGCGTGGGGGGCGGCAGGGCCTGCTAGCGCCAACATGATAGCCCAAGCACTCTGGGCCAATCCTCTGCATTTGTATGAGCGGGTACTTGTGTTGTATGTGGTAGTACTGCTAGGTAAGTGGCCCCCTCCCCCTCTCCCCTTCGAAGTAAGAAAGAAGTACTGCTCATAATAAAGCCGCCACAGCGCCAAAACTTATCAGTGCCTTCACCGCTGCTCCCTGCCGTATTGCAATCCTCTGCGAGCCCACGCGCTCACCACAGCACTCTGCTTGTACCGCTACTTCTTCACCTTCTCCTTGGTCAACCACACTCCTACACAAATATATATGTATGCGATATTGCGGCATCGTTCATGCACACATTTTTATGTCTAGAGGCAAGTGCTTTTCTTTTATGCTACACCAAAGGCCCCGCTCTTGCATGTCTATTGCTCCAGCCAAGGCACCCCAATCCGGGGCCGGCGATGCGGCGCCATCTATGAAGCGGCCACGCCGCGCTGCGCTCGACATGATCGACCGAATGATCAAGTCTGGAGACTTTGATGTTCTCTTCTCTGCGATGAAGGGTTTCCGCAACGGGGTCGTGTATGGCACCCGTGTCCGCGCGCCGCACGCATTAGTTCTGAATCTGGTCTGGAGCAAGGCGCCATACAGCACCATCCCCGGTAAGGTACTAGCAGTCACCAAGACCCACGCACTTGGCCTGGGCTTCACTGCAGCCACATTCGCTGTGGTGACTGGTATTCTCAGGCGACTGCAGGGGATTGCAGCGCCGTGGCATCACACCGTCGCTGGGTTTCTCTGTGGTTACCTCTTCTGGGGTGACATGACCAGCGGGGTGCATTTACAGATGATGATGTATATGCTTGCGCGTGTGGTCTGCGCGCTGTACCACTACATCGCATCAAAGGTAAATTACGTGGCGTCTGCAAAGGTGTATCGCATCTACGCTGGCGTGCTCTGGGCTCTTACGATGACTATATTCATGAATCGCCCGGACACCATGCAGTCTTCCATGCGCCAGTCACTTCAGTACATCTTTCAGGACAGCCAGAAGTTCTCGAGCTGGTACGATGTATTCTGTGTCAACAGCGCCAGTACACTATAAAAGTAATATATATATATACACTTTTGTGCGGGCGCGCTTGTAACCCTTGACTGCGTGTGCGTGTGCACTGGCTGCCACTACAGCACTGCTCTAATAATCCAATGTTGAATCGGCGGGAAGGAAGAGGAAATACACAATGCAGCTGCACCGGATAGAGGGAGAGGAGGGTGAGGGGATATAACTCACCTACCCTCACATTCAGCTGTAGAGCAGCTGCTCGTTGACAGCACCCCTTTTTTCTTTAGTCTGCGTGGGGAGAGATGGGGATCGCACCCAGCTACTCCCTTCTCGCTTCTCGTGGTTCACATATTCACCAGTCTCTCCTCCTCGCCGCTTTCGAACTGTTCCTCTTCCGTGACTGTGTTCGGCAAGATATCCTACTTAGTATATTCAGAGCACCCGTGCTAACGGATCGGAGTGACACTGATTCCTCACACTCTTGGAGGAATCTCCCCTCAATCTGAAAAAGAAACGAAAAAGGGCAGCACGTCAAATTTCCGAACAACATAGGTCACCGCTCCACTCCCGCAAATGTCTGTGAGCAGGGTGGAGGAGCTGCAGGGGGCGGCCGAGCAATCGCCCACCGTGCACGCATATGCTGCGCTTATTGAGGAGGAGCTGGCACTCTTAGAGGCGGCGGAGGCCGCGAGGGATGGCAGGGCTGCCGCGCTGCGTCGTTGCGACGAGCTGGAGACGCGGGTGGCAGAGCTGCGCGTGTCTGCTGTCCCGCAACAGCAGCCCCACATGCTGTCGGCGAGCGCCGTGTGCGATTACCACCGGGAGTGGGTACGGATACTAAAGGAGTTCGTGGAGCGCAAGGAGATGCTTCATTACTTCCTCTCGTACTCGGCAGCCGACCTCAAGCTTGCCGACATCGGTGTTGCTGCACACTGGCTCGATACATGGGGCACGTTTTTCTCTGAGGCGGAGGCAGCGGTCAAAGCACTGAAGCAGCTGGAGCGAGCGAACCCTGACGTCCACCTACCCCCAACGCGCGCACTCTACGACGCCCTCGATGAGGTGTGCCGCCTTCAGCTTCAAGCGCGCTCGCTCGTGGGGCGTGAGCGGTACCGCCGCACCGGCTTTAGCGAAGAGTCTGTGGAGGACGTCATGAACAACCAGGAGCAGCTTATGTCCTGGTGCCAGAAGCAGCGCGCGACGCTGGAGGGCCTCAGCACGATCGCGGAGTTCTCTTCGTTCAGCAACTCATTCGTCGCCAACGTTCCGGTGATGGCGAGCAACTTTTTGGTGCTGATGGATCAGTGCGAGTCCCTGGCCGCCAATACGCGAGTGCAGGAGGCAGTGGAGGCGGTGAACAAGGAGTGGATTGAACTTGCGTTGCTCAACTACGAGAAACTGCAGGAGGCAATCAAGGAGGAGCACCGGGCGTCGCCCCTTGAAAGTCGGTGCAATGGATGGATAGAGGGTGTTGGTGCCCGCGTCCAGGACTTCCTCGTGTGCGTTTGCAGCCTGCTCAGTGTGGAGAAGGGCAGCTTCAGTGATGGTGCGACTGCGGGTGCGCTGTTGGCGAAGGGTGAGGAGCTCGCGAAGGAGCACGATTCGCACGGCATTGTGTCCGCACACTTGGGGACTTTCAGCATTCGCCAGGACTGCGTGCAGCCGCACCGGGCGGCGCTGATGCAGGAGCTGCGCGCCCCTGCCACCTGCACAGTACTGAGCTTCCCCAACCACGAGGATTATGAGGGCCGCACCGAGTACAACAATCGCATCGAGGAGCTCCGCGAGTGGATAGATGTCAAGTCGCAGAAGGGAACGTATGTGAAACTGCTGGAGCGGCTCGGGGAGACTAAGGTGCTGATTGAGGAGTACGCAGACGCGCTGTTTCCCGACAACGAACAGAGTGATGGCTGAGGTGACAACTGAGCGGAAGCCGCCTTCGGACCAGCACATACATGCAGACAAAGTAAATGGCACATTGTTGAAATGCGTGAAGGAGAGGTTGGCCCTTCCGAATGACAGCTATATAAGCGGCCAGAGAAAGAGAGAAATACAAAAAGAAGAAGAACATTCGTTGGATTTAGAGTCTGGGGGCTGGCACAGATCGAACTTTGACCAGCTATCGTTTTACTGCTGTGCCATGTGTGTGTGCGTGTGTGTATGCTAGCATCGACCGACTTCTTTGTGTCTGCTACCAGAGCTGCCAGCGTTCATATGTGCATATCGATCGCTTCTTTTCGTGGAGTCACTCCCACCTCCCTCCAAGTTCTCCTGTTCTTGTTTTGTTTTGTCTATATTGTAGAACTACCAATGTACCTCTATATCCAGCGAGCACGCGGAGAGACTCAGGCCAATATCGCGTGCAGCGAATCACATTCTCTTCCTCGCTATCATCCTTGTCCCATACGTATATACGTACACATCCCTCCCCTCTGCCATTTTTACTCCTCTCTCTCTCTCGTTCTCTTTTCTGTGACTTATAGTCGCTGTTGGTCGCGGCACTGTCGGTATTTACCCTCGCTGTGCCGTCACCCGCTGACACACCTGTGTGACCACACACACATATATATATATACACACACACACAGAAAAGTCAGTTGAGATAGAATGGAGTCTGTAGAGCAATTAGAGGTGTTCTCCTCTCGGAGCGCGCGGCTTCGGTATCGAGTGCCCATCAGTGTTATTCGGGAGCTGCACTTTGAGGGGTCGCGGTACAGTGAGGAGTTTGATGTTGGCGGCTGCCGCTGGCGCTTTCACATTCAAGAGCGCGAGGCCGATGAACGCTACCTCGCTCTCCATCTGCAGAGCTGCAGTAGTGCCGTCATTCAGTGCCACTTCAAACTAACCGCCGTGTGCATGCGCGACCCGCTGCTGTCAAAGAGCAAAACTTTCCAGTGCACCTTCAAGAAAGTTGGCAGCGCGTGGGGCCTCCACCAGTTCATCCCTCTCAGGACGTTGTTGGACCCGGAGGGGGGCTTCGTCTACTCCGTATCTTCGACCGGCACGCGCTGTGTCGACTTTGAGGTGATGCTGCAAGTGGGAGAGAAGCAGATGGGCCGTGGCGGGGCCGGCAGTGTGGCACCTGATCGCTCTTACGGGGGGCGGTCCATGTCCGCCCCACGCCCGGCGGCGGCCGCCATTGGGGGAGGCGGTGGCGCTGGCCGTGGGCCTGCTATCAGCGGAGGATACAGCAGGCAACCATCTCTGCCCCCACCACGTCCTGGCCGCAGCCCTGTGCATACCGGCCTCGTGCACACTGAGCAGAGTATGGACAGACGTGGCACCAGCGTTGCTGGGAGTGTGCGAGCCAGCGGCCGCGGCGGGTTCGTCGGCAGCAGTGAGGGCGCCCTTGTAGAGGTGACGCCAAGTGCGACCCCGCGTGCCGCGCTGGCATACCCATTCGAGCACCTGGAGAGCTTGTGCGACATGACATTTGACGTGCAAGGGGTGCGGGTGAAGGCACACCGCTGCGTGATTGGTTCCCGCATGCGTCCCTTGCTGCCGGATCAGATGCTGCCACTTCAGGTCGGCTGCATCGTGGCCATCGCTGTGCCGCTCGATGTTTTCACGACTTTCCTGCGGTTCGTGTACACGGAGGACTATCCTGAGAACGGCGTGCTCCCAGCGGAGTCGCTGCTTGATCTCTACCTGATTGCCTCCGTGTGCGAGTTCTATGATCTCTGCAACGTCTGCCTCCAGTTCGTGCGACCCCTACTCACGCCGGAGAATATCCTACCCATTGTGCTTACTCGCTATAACGCCGCGGACGAGGTGTTAACCGCGATGTACCTTCACGTGCTGCTAGATTACTACGATGCCCTTATTCAGGACAAACAGTTCGAGGAGATCCCCGGCCACTTGTTTCGCCGTCTCTCCCTCATCTTGGCGAACCGTGAGTTCGTACCTGCTGTTCCCATCCCGCAAACCAAGTGCACGCTGGGGAAGCAGCTGGCGTGGCTGGCAGAGTCTGGCGAGTATAGCGACATGGACTGGGTGGTGGGACCGCAGCAGTACACCGTCCGCGCCCACCGCTTCATTCTCGCCTCACGCAGCATTGCCTTCTCACAGGCATTCAACCCGCGCAGCGCCGTGCCGATCGGCTCCTTCACTGGACCAGAGTTTGACTTCTCACTCCGGAGTTGGCAGAAGCTGCTGACGGGGATGTACCGCCGTTACCTTGACACACATCGCGATTTCTCTGCGGAAGACATCGCGATTGTCTTTAAGCTCCACGGTGTACTGGGCATGGACGGGCACCTTAAGCGTGAGGCCGATGAGGCCTTCAGTAACGCCAACGCCTTGCGTCTGCTAATCTACTCGGTGAAGCACCAAATCCCCGAGCTTCACGAGCGCGCGGTGAGCTATGTTGCGCGCAACTTTAATGAGATGGCCCGGAATGACCCACAAGTGTGGGACCTCATCAGCGACCTGCCGCAGTCAGCGGTGCTGTCGCTATTTAGAACAGTCACGGAGCACAACCAGTAGATCGCTCCCCAAAAGGTAAAGAGAGAAATATAAAAAAATCTCAGCGCTTTAGTGCACGCATGTGCGCTTGTGGCTGGGGGGTTAAAACCCTCCGGGATGAATTCTACTTTAGCTACCTCAGCCCCCTCTTTTTTCTATGGGTGTGTGCACAAATACTCACACACACACATCTATATATATATGGACATGTGTGCACGTATTTGCTCACATGAGTTGACTTGCCCATTGTGAACGCACATTCACCTGATGGATGACTGAGGTGAGCACTGTACCTTTTATGTTATCAATACTCGTGTATGACAAATAGAGAGAAGACTGCGTAGATGGCGCGCGGGCTTACGGTTTCTCCACCTTTTTTTTATATGTTTACATAGACAGTATATATGCGTCTACAATTATATATTTAGATACGCGGTGAGTAGTTGTCCATGCGTGCGCGCTTCTGAGAGAGGGAGGGGAGAGATGTGCCCGCAGCCTTGCTGTATACAGGTTGATGAAGGTGCCACCCGTGCGTAGGAAGATGCGCTTCGATGATGTGATTGTGCTTGTTGATGCATTGCATGGTCAGTGTCAGAGGGGTGACCCCCATTGCCCCATGCCACTCGGCGGAGAATACATGACCGTGGCACTTTTTTGAAACTTTGTAGGTGAAGGGCCGAATAGCGGACGAAGCACTTATCATCAGTAGCACGCACACACTGTCTTCCGTACGCTCTCCCTCCCCTCCACACACACAAAAGCAAATCACACTCCCTCCGTCTGTCTTCTCTGAAAATAAACACTCATTTATGCTAGCGGACTCAAGCTCAGTATACAAGAGAAAGAGAGAAGGCAATACACGGATAGACAAGACGACTCCAGACTACCGATATAAAGCACACACATATACACACAACGAACTATATATATTGACAAAAGCACCGCAGTGAACCGAAGCCAGCGAACGCTTTGGGCAGGCGCCGCTCGTTTCATATGCCCGCCACAGCATCACCCAGCAGTGAGGGGGACACCTCGCTGCTCTCAGCGGTGTACGTTGGCGAGAATGTAGTGCAGTGCTGCCTCGCGCACGCCTTCACCACGGACAAGGAGGAGGTGATGGGCCTGCTTCTCGGCTCGATTGCCACTGTGCGGGCGGAGGCTTCTCACGGCGCCCCCGGAAAGGTTGCTTATATCCGCAGCGCTCACATCATGGAGCGCAACGAGCGGCGTAGCGACCGAGTAGAAATTGCGGCGGAGGTGCTGATTGGAGCGACGGAGGCGGCGGAGCGTCTTTCAAAAAAGACGGGAATACCAACGCGCGTGATCGGTTGGTATCACAGCCACCCGCGCATCACACCCTACCCCTCCGCTGTGGACCTGCACTCGCAGCGGATTTATCAGCGCATGGAGAGCGGGTGGGTGGGCCTCATCATGAGTGTCTTCCACACGGACCACTCCCAGCGCAGCGACTGCTCTGTCCACTGCTTCCAGGCAGGACCGGGGGACTCCCATGTGATGGTCCCACTGCACATCGTGCCGCAGCACCAGCTTGGCGGCCACACGTACGTCCTCGGCGACTGTAATCACAAGATGGCTGACGTCTTGCAGCACGAAGTGAACGAGGCCGTCGCCTCCATTGAGGCGTGCTGCGGCAGGGACGCTATGACACTGGCCGCTGTGCGCGGTCTGCAGCAAACGCAGGTCTTTGCAGTAGAGAGAATCATCGTTGAGCCGGCGGCGAAGCAGCTTGAGTGGTTTTCTCTCCCGCAGTTACGCGCCGAGGTGCGGAGGCTGGAGGAGGCTGTAGCGGCGAAACAGGGGTCTGCTCCTGTGCCGACACACAAGTAGGTGCCCCCCCTTCCCTCATCTTCACCTGCTTCACAATGGGCCGGGGGGGGGGAGCACTGCTTGCTCTCTTCACCTCCACACACCACATTGTATTTATGCATGCATGCATTCGCATATTTGTTCGTGCGTGTTGTGCGCTGGCTTGGTGTGCACGCATGGTGTTCGTACACAGTTGCCACTGTCAAGTAGAGCCAACGCTGTTATAGTTGACGGGGGCGTACACCCCTCTTTGTCTTTTTATAGACTACCCACTTCTCCTCCCCCTGTAAAAAAAAGGTAAATTAAAAAAGGATACATTGCCCCCCGCCCTCATCTCCCTCCCTCTTAATGACGTCCTACCTTGCAGAGGTGAGCTGCTGGACCTTTGGGGAGGGGAGGATCGGTTCCTCTGTGTGGCTGAGGCATTGAGGCTCCATCACCGGTGCCATTGCACTCGCGTATTTGCTCTATTATGATCTACAGTCACTTATTTTCAACCACCTCTTTCCCGCCCTCTCCTCTCTCGCACCCGATTTAAACGATAATTGCTCTTCAATACACATATCGTGTAATGCCCTCCATTGCCCCAGTTACTTTAACCGACACCGCATATACAGACACACGATCGCTCACTTCTCATCGTTAGGCAGGTCATCAGAGGGTACACAGACACAAGACTACAAATAGACACACACACACACACACACACACACACACATACACACATACATACATACATTTACATACACAAATACGCACTGACACCCGCACACGCGTATAATTGATTTCTTTCTCTTTCTGTCCGACCCGAGAGTCGCTCGATGAGCTGGGAGCAGGCGGGTCTGGATGTGCACGTGCCTCGCGCACACCCGCTCAACGACGCGCCACCGTACATAGAAATAGATATCACTGACATTTCGCGCATAGACTGGAGCTCTCTGTCGTACGCCGATGTCCGGCGGCTGCAGAGTGCCTTTACGCGCTGCGGGCTGGAGGAGGATTACTCCATCTGGGACACCACATCGCTCTGGGGCAGCGCACCCCCCGTGCCCGTGCCTCTTGCGGCCCCGCGCGTGGAGCCCACACCATCACTGCTGCCAATGGATGCACTGCGCCACACCCCCACGGCCGTGATGGATTACCGCCAGTCACCGAGTTGGGCACACTCCAATGCGGCTGCAGAGGCCGAGTGGAACCGGGCAGCGCAGGGGGCACACCCCAGGGCCACATCCCATCCACAGCGGCGCAGGGACCCAGTGGTGGCTACGCTGACATCTACAAATATGTGCACCCCACAGGTGCGTTTCCGTGACGCCAACACTGTTCTGCCAGCTCGTGCAGATGGAGGCGGGGCCAAGGCGGCCACAGAGGCACGGCAGCGCCCGCTGCTGGACAGCGACAGCGAGACCCCAGCCGTGTCACCGATTGGTAGGCAGAGGCCCAACGACGACAGCGACCTCACCTCTACCGCTCCACTCTGCGCTACCCCCTCGTTGTGGTCCTTGAAGGACTTTGACATTGGCCGCGCCCTGCATCGCGGTGGCTGCGGCAAGCTGTACGTGGCGCGGGTGCGCTCCACCAAAACAATGGTTGCTCTCCAGTGTGTGGCGCGTGGTGCGGAGGGATCAGCGGTGGAGCGGCGATTCCGACGTGTGGTGCGAGTGCAGGAGCAGATGGGTGGGGGCCACCTAAACATTCTCCGGCTGCTCGCACACTTTAGCGATGCTGAGGGGGCCTACTGGGCTCTGGAGTACGCGGACGGCGGTAGCCTGGAGTCTGTGCTGTCGCGTCGCGTCGATCACCGCCTCAGCGAGGAGGAGGTCCGCCCAATCGCGCGCCAGCTTGCCAGCGCACTGGATTTTCTCCACACTCGCAGGATCGTCCATGGCGACGTGCGCCTGCGCCACCTTCTTCTGAAGCAGGGCCAGCTGAAGCTCTCGGGCCTTTCCACTGCCCGAGACCTTTCAGCGCACAATTCACCATCCACGCTGCCATCTTCCCCCTCACCACCACCCACCCCGCCGCTGCGCCTGCAGTCTCCTCACCACCAGCGCAGCGTGATGGACTTCACAGTGATGGACTACTGCGCTCCAGAGGAGTTGGGCGACATCTTCCGCGACGGCAGCGGCCGCAGCTACCGCCGCGCACCCGCAGACATGTGGGCCATGGGTGTGGCCTGCTACGAGCTGCTCTGTGGCTATCACCCCTTCGAGCACATCTCCCAGGCCACCACGCGAGAGTTGATTCAGAGTGGCGCGGTGTGCTACCCTGCGTGGCTCTCCGCCTCCGCCATGGACTTTGTGTCGGCGCTGCTGCGTGTCTCTCCAGCGGATCGCGCGACCGCCCCGGCCATCCTTCAGCACCCGTTTTTGTGCGTCACTGATGCTCCGCCGTCTTCGCCTCCTCCACAGCGGCAGTACAGCGACAGCTGGCACCGCAGTTTCTCACCCTTGTCCCTCAGTGCAGAGCCGAACATGTGCATGCCAGCGCTCACACAGAGGCCCGTCACAGAGGAGCCTCTAGCTTGGCCGGAGACTCCCATCTCCGTGTCCGCGCTCTCTTCGTGCCAAACAATGTTCGAGGCGGGTGGGTCCCAGGCCTCACCACTGACACAGCACCGGCAGTACCACACAAGTGGGGCTGCAGCTGCTGCTGGGAGCACTGCGGAGCCGCACGGCAGTGCATCTATACGTACACAGCGGCGGCGGGGCAGTTGGACCACTAGCGACGTGTCGGTGAGTAGCGTGTCGCTGAACTGCGCGCCGAGCACAGTCAACGGCGCCGATGCGCCACATTATCTACTGGATGGCGAGCAGTACCATCAGCAAGATGCCATTCTTGCGGAGGCAGCGGTAAGCAGGAGCAGCATCGGCAGCGAAGGCTACGCGAGCGTTGTCAGTAGTCCGACTAGGGACTCCTCTCTCTACCGTAGTGGTGCAGAGAGCGTTTCACAAGATTGCTCGCCGGTGCACCGCAGCCCTTCTCCTCATCGGTTCTTCACGCGAGAGGCAGAAGGGTGTGAAGTGGATCGACGCGGTCACCATGACGATGCTCTGCGGCCCAAGCATCATAGCGCGATGGAGACGAAGCCTCTGCGGTCACGCTCGCGGACGGACCCCAGCGACCACCAAGGGGCCAGCAACAGTCGTGCCAGCCTGGCAGCGGCCGGGGACGATGGGTCACGGTCTTGGGATGGAGAGGAGGGAACGGCGTCTAGCACTTCGCATGTGTGCGTGCAGCGTCTCTTGTTCGACTCCCCTCCCACCCCGTCGGAGCGACTGCGAGCAACGTCCAGGGAGTCTCGGTCCTCACGGGCGATGAAAGATGCGCCTCCAGTGGTGCGGACAGGGTACTGACGTTGCACGCTCACCGCATGCACCGCACCCCCAAAGTATGGTCAGAACACACACACACACACACACACACACAGATATATATATATATATATATATATATATATATATATCTACACGTTTATTTGTGCTCACGCGACGATTGTCAACGATGTACTGTACCCCCCTTTTCCTCCCCTCCCCCGCTCACTGCGAAATACGCACACACACGCACACGCACTTTGCTAAACAGGCATCCACACCATGTACGGGCCATCGACCTATGCCTGGACACACTCACTGACTCACTCTCATCTTCATACTGCCCTCTCCCCACTCTGTCTCCTAGATAAGAGAAATAGGCCGTGATGCCGCTGGATCTGGTGGGGAAACTGCATCGCACGGTGTACGTAGCCAACTGCGCTGAAGATGCGCACGAGGACCTCCTCCTCCTCATGCAGCGGCGCTGCGGGGCGATTGAGGGGTGGGATGTGATGGACACACGTGTGGTGGTTGTATTCCAAAGCGTTAACAGCGTTAGTACTGGGCTCAGCTTTAGCGGGATGTCCTTCGTCGATCTTACACGGAAGATTGTTGTGTGGAGGGCTACGGACCCACCGCCACCCGAGGCACAGCAGCAGCTCTCCCTCACAGATGGCGCGGCACAGGAGGTGGCAAAGGTGGAGAGGGCACGGCGCAGGGAGGAGCGGGCGCAGCGCCGCGTCGCTATTGGGGCGGCGTTAGGGCTGGAGGTTGGGAAGCAGTACACAGATGCCGACGTGCGCGCTGAGCAGCAGGCGCAGCTTCAGCAATTGTGTGTCCGACAGGTGAAGGCACTCTGCATATTGACTGCTGATGCTCTGGAAAGCAGCCAGAGGGAGCTGGAGGAGAAGCGCCGCAATGTGGAGCTCACTCGATCATTGTTGGCCTCTGTAAGGGAGAAGAGGGTAGCAGAGGCGGCAGCTACTAGCACCGATACTCCGGCATGAGCACTACTGTGCAAACGTTGTTGCATCCACATTCCACCCCACCCTCTGCTCTAACTGGCACACGATTCACTTCACCCGTGCAGGGCTTTTCTATAGACAGACCCCCCCTTTTTCTATTTTGAGCCGCATGCCACTTTCCCCACCAGGCTACGTTCTTGTAGCGTATCCGCACTGTGGTTATGCACCACGCACAGGCACCGTTTCTGTATTGTCTCTTCTCTTTCCCTTGTCTGTTTCTCTCTCTTATTATTATTATTATTTTGTGATGTCGTTTGTGCATTGCGTGTGGCATCATAAGCCGGGATATAGTGGCGTGAGTGAGCGCTTATCGATACAGCAGAGTCTCTTTCGATACGCCTCTACGCGGCCTGCGATGCTTCGCCAGGCACGACTGGCTCTTCTGGCGGCGAAGGCTGGCACAGCCGCCGCGACCCCGCGCGAGCCTGCGGGCATGGGACGGCCCGTGGACCCCAGCCCCGAGGTGACCTCACACTCGGAAGACAGTGTTGACCACTTGTCTCCACCACACACTTCCCGGCGCCGCAGAGCTGCGATGTCACGGAGTGACCGCAGCGAGTACGCGAAGGAGGGCTACGACTTTGTGCGGGAGATCTCGACGTCTAGCGCGGTGCTGGATCGAGTGCGCTTGTCAGTGATATTGATGGTAACGCTCAGCTGCCTGGTCGCGGGATATGTGCTTTACTGGCTCACCTCAAAGACGTACGTGCTCACCACTGACAAGTCCCCCTACACCAACACGCGCTTCCAGAAATACCCGTGCGACTACGCGGTCATCGAGAACAAGTGGACAGGCTCCCGGCGTGCGCTGGAGGTGACCCCACTGCTAGAGCCCGCCAGCGTCGACGCGGAGTCCGTGCCAAAGGGATGCACAGTGGAGGGTGACATTGTGCGCATGCAGTTTCGCGTTAATCGCGTGCGTGACAGTGTCGTCCTCTACCTCCATAAGACACGTGTGACGACGACCGTGAACTTGGAGGAGGAGCTACACCCGGATCGGTTCATCACGACACAGGAGGCAGGTGGCAGGGTTCAGGTTGCGGTGCGGCGAACCGATCAGCTGATGCGCGATGGTGGTGACAAAGGAGTGGATCCACGACCCTCCGCTTCTGCATCACCCACTACCACTGCCAGCAGCAGCTCAGGTACCCAGCTAGCAGGGATGCTTTTTGAGAGTGTGTTGCGGCCACGTCAGGTGCCCAACGGATATCAGGCTGGACGAGTGCTGGCCTTTCAGCAGACGACTGGCCACGTGGCACGTGAGCTGCTGGCGGAGCGCTACGCGGAGTGCATAAAGAAGAAGTACGCGGCGGGAGTTCACTCAGTGTACGCAGCTGAGATGCTAAAGAACGGCAGCATCACGGGCAAGGGGATCACACTGACGGATGTGGTACCCGATCTCGATTGCTTTCAGGCGGAGGTATTCGATGAAGTGGCGCGCAGGATGGGCAATGACGTGATTATCTATGAGCATGGTGTACGACTCTACTGATATTTTGAGAGGGGGGTAGACAGCCATCCTGACTTTTTGAGGCGAGAGCGAGTGGCAGTGCAGCGTTCCCACTGAGAAGCACACACACACACACACACACAACATACATGCGCATATGTGTGTTTATCATCGACCTGGGATAGGTCAGCGGGTGAGCTGTAATCGCGTCATTTTGCTTTCCTCCCACCGCCTCTGCTGGGAGTTGACACCTTGAGCACCACCATCCTTTCATTTGCGTTCTGAGTGCTATACCTTCTCGCTACTACCTCACTTCACTCTCTCTCGTGCGTATTGGTACCCTGATGTGCCTCCTGGGAAGTGCTGCCCCTCACGACGGCGAGTGGCACAAGAGACACCCGTACACACACAGAGGAGTAAACACACTCATATCGTGTCTCTTTTTTAAAATTTCAATTGATAATAATCTAGTTGGTAATGCTCAATGCGTCACGCTGGGCGTGGGCATCGAAGAAGCACCTACGGCTGAAGTGCAGTGAGTGCCTTCGTCTGCTGCCCTCTGAGCATTTTCCGAAGACCGGGGGCCCGCAGCATCTGCTGGTCTGCGTTGGGTGTAAGCGGATGTGTGTGATGTGTGGTGTCCGACAGACACTTCACAACTTTGCTGGAGAGGGCAGTGACACCTGCGATAGGTGTCTGGCAAAAGAGCACGTTGCGAGAGGGAACGTGTACTACCGTTACCCAGTGCTCAGGTACCGGTCCTGCCCCTTTAGCGTGGATGAGATGCGGGACTCCCTGCATGAGAGTAACAAGGGGAGGTAAAGCACCAGCAGCAGCAGCAACAACAGAAATGAAGAACACACACCGGTAGGAGGCCTCTGCAATCTTGAGGGAACGCGGGAGTGGGAGTGGAATCTTGTCTGCTAGAAACGAGTGGAGACTGTTACGAGTACAGGCGCACGTTTGTGGTGTGTGTGTGCACGTGCCGCCTGCGCTTGGGTATCCTCCTTTTTCACTACGTTGTTGTAACGTCAGCCACAGAGTAGGCAGACTGCTTGGTACAATGTGGTTGGCTTCTCTATCAGCGACATTACATCTGACGTATTGGTTTGACATCATAGTAGTGAGTTTCGCATGTCTGCTCTGTTATTTTCCTTTGAACTGCCTATATAGCCCCCCTCACTTAGCTTTTTTTATTGGAACACTCGTCGTTTATCTTATCGCTGTGACAGTACACACAGGCACACACACATATATATATACAGATATACAGATATACGTCGTTCCGCTAATATGCCGCCAGCAAAGAAAGGGACAACAACGCCAGGGATGGTGGCGTGCTTCGTGCCAAACATCATCGGATACACCCGCATAGCCTGCTCGCTGTGCTCTTTCTTTATCGCCAAAGATTACCCACTTGCATTCCTCGTGCTCTACACAGCCTCCTTTGTGCTGGACGCCGTTGACGGTATGGCGGCTCGTGCGCTTGATCAGTGCTCGCACTTTGGTACCATCCTCGACATGCTCACCGACCGCGCCTCTACCGCTGGCATGCTGGTGATACTTGACGGCATTGTGCGGCCGGCCCCTTTTGTATTCACCTCGATCCTTGCGACTCTGCTCTTCTTGGACGTGGCCTCACACTTCTGCCGCATGTACGCATCCGTGTTTATGCAGAAGGATAGCCATAAGGACGTCTCTAACAGCATTTTTTGGCTGCTGCGCCAGTACTACTCGAACCGCAAATTCATGGGCGTGCTGTGCATTGGACAGGAGTTCTCCTACATACTTCTCTATGCCTACCACAATTACAAGGATCTCAACGGCTTGGGCTCGGCTCTGTGGGTTGCCTTCCTGGCGTGCGTCGTACCGTGCCTCTTGAAGCAGTTGGTGAACGTGCAGCAGCTTATTGATGGTCTCTATCACATTGCCTGTGCTGATGCCACGGAGCGCTCCGAAAAGCAGAAGTAGACAACCTGACTTACACGCTCTCTATTAATCAAGAGGGGGGGGGGAGGGCGGAGGTAAGTCTGAGGGGAGGATATAATGTGACGGATGTATGTTGTCAGTGATTGCTGATTAGTTGTATGACAGCTCAACGTGCCTCACCTCCCCCCTCTCTATAACACTGAAGTTCGATAGGAACCGTAAAGGGGTGTCGAGCGTTCGTACATACGACACAATCGTTGGTGCCCATTATTTGCATGTACGTGCGTGTGTGTGTGTGTACACATGCAACCAGAAGCCTTTTCTCTTGCTTTTGTACTCAAAGTCGACAGAGTGCGTGCAGGGATCTCAGTGCTTTCCTTCATGTACGTGCGTTTTGCTCTTGTGAATGCATACAATGGAGTGCGAATGCGTGCAATGCTGTATTGGCGGTTCGTCATTGTGACCAGCGCTGCGGCTCACTGCACTATGTGGCTTGTTATTACTGTGACCGTTGCTCTTTCGTTCTTCGGCTCGACATTTATTTTCACACACACACACACATACATACATACATACGTACACATGTGGTGAAGAGAAACGAGGTTGTACTGCGTGGTGACAGCGTCATACTGCTCTCCTTCGCCCCACGAGGGGACGCAGAGAGAGGTACTGAGGAAAAAGGACAGGGCTGGTGAGAGCACTTTGGACAGACACACACACAACACATTCATACACGCTACAGAAATTCGAGTTGCTGCTACACATACAACCCTATTTGTTCTGCAATATATACATATATATATAATTACTTTTAGCGCTCCTGTTGCCCCGCCCTCTGCACTTTCGTCTTTCCTGTGCGGACAATTGCAACGAATAATTGAGAGCTCACAGGTGGAAGCGTCGTTGGCTCATATTTTGGAGGGAGTCGAGAACTCTTCACATTATACACACACACGAATTTATATATACAGCTATTAGTTAGTTGTTCTGCCTGACATACGTACGAGCGAACGCACGCGGCACGGCACTTAGGTTTTGGGCTCCCTCCTACCTTTGCTTTTTCTCTCATACGAATCTATGTCCATCCACGCGGATCCAACGAGAGGCCCTCCGCGTGCTATTACTGACAACTCCTCAGCGACGCAGATAGTACACAGTGTTGAGGAGGGCAATGCGCTCGTATTGCGACTGAAGCAGCTGGAGGCGGAGAACCTCTCACTCACCCACACTCTTTCCAAGGTCTGCGATGAGAATGCGACGCTGTCGGGGCAGCTGGTGGCCATCAATGAGAAGGTGGCGCAGCTCGCCCAGGCGCCACTCGCGTCCACTTCACTTCTGCATTCGCTGTTCGAGCCGGAGAAAACTGGTTGGTTTGGTGGCTCGAAGTCCGCGGCGCGGGAGCAGCTCGAGCAGTTGGCTTCAGCTCTGCAGGCGGAGTTCCTGGGCTACAAGGCAGCCCACGCGTCCAGCAATGACGAGGTGCAAGCGCTGCTGGACGGACTACACGCAGTGCACACCAATAGTGCACACCTCTCCAAAGTGTCGGACCAACAGCAGCAGATCATCAGCGAGGGCCCACTCGCGGTGACCGTCCGTGTTGTGCAAGTAGATGACCGCGGCAACGACTTCAGTGGTGGTGGCACGGCACTGGTGGAGGAGCTCGAGCGCGATCGGGTGAGATTGCGGGAGTACATTAGCGAACTTAGCACCGAGGTGAAGCAGCTCAAGGTGGATCTCGCCAACAAGGGGAAGGAGACCATGAGGCTTCAGACCGACCTCAACGAAAGCCGTGCGGCAGCGGCGGTGGTGGCTTCCGCCTCGGGCACCTCCGCACCAGCAGCGGCGGTGGTCACGCGGAGAGTGGAGGTGGAGGCGCAGAAGGCGAGGGACGAGAACACACGGCTGAGGGGGGAGCTGCAGCAACTACGGGATACACTTGCCACTGAGGAGCGGCTGCACACCATCAAGCGACAGGAGAGCGAGGACCTCGCGCGGCGCGTGGAGGAACTCACACGTACGCACGAAGAGACTCTTCAGCGCTTGCGCCAAGAGGCCGTCTCGGGGACTGGCAGTGCTGGGGTCTCTGCGTCAGCTAGTCTGGCAGCCGCAAGTGCTCCCAATGGCACAGACTCGGGAGAGCAGTGCCAGTCGTGCAAAGCCCTCAGACGAGAGCTGCAGGAATCCAAGCAGCGGGCGGCGGCTGCGCAGCAGGAGCTGCAGGCCACTAAGGCGCGTCTGCTGGAGACCACCACCGCGCTGGAGAAGAACATCGCCACGCTGCAAGCGCAGCTTCTGGAGTGCCACACGAACATCTCGCAGAAGGACTCTGTCATCGCCCGCTCTGTGCCAGCTGAGCAGCTCAGCAAGCTGGACTTGGAGCGCAACGCCACCCTGTACGAGCTCAATCAAGCGAAGGAGCGCATTGCTCACTTAGAGGCCACCACCGCAGCGGGTGGCGCTATTGCCAGTGAGAAGTCTGCCGGCTCAGCACTGCATTCAGTGACGAAGGAGGGCTCTGTTGACGCAGTGGAGGTGCTAGCGATGTTGGAGCGCAACAAGGAGCGCATGGCACGCTTCGAGTTCGAGGCTGAGCAGCTCCGGCTGCAGGTCGACCAGGCGAAGAGCTACGCCGTCAGCCGGGACGAGGAGGCGCGGCGCTTGGACAGGGCATCTCAGGAGGACCGTCAGCGCATTTCCTTTTTGCTGAAGAAGTGTGCCGCCGCCACGGCGGAGCAGCGTGAGGCGGCGGCCGCCCGTGACGCGGCGCTGGAGGATGTCAAGCGGCATCAGCTGGAGGTCAAGCGTCTGGGACGTGCCGTGGAGGAGGTGCCTCCACTGCAGGAGAAACTCTCGACCATGCAACGTGAGAAGCAACTGGCGGAGGAGCGGCTCGCGGCCACGGCAGCGCTGGAGGAGAAGTTGGTCAAGGCCAAGGAGACGATTGCGTACATGGAGCTGGCCCAGAGCCGCTCCATCAACATGAGCCAGTACGCGGAATTGGAGGCAGAGCGCGATAAGCTGACCAACACGATGTCTCCCCTGCGCACGAAGCTAGAGGAGGCGAACAAGGAACTGCAGCGGTTGCGAGCGGTGACGGAAGCACAACAGACGGTATCCGCGACGCAGCAGAACAGCGTGCACGGGTGGCAGGAGCGCGTCAACGAACTCACCGCCAGCGAGGAGGCACTGCGGGATCAGCTGGCCACCGTCCAGACGGAGTATGAGCGGTTGCAGAAGGTGAATGGCTCTTTGGAGCTGCAGATGACCAGCATGCACGACGGGATACGAGAGATGGCGATGCAGAACGAAAAGGAGCGCACAAATGCCAAGACGGCGGCGGAGGCGAATGCACTGAAAGAGGTGACAGCGCTGAAGGAGCAGCTCAAACAGGCTCAAGACACCATCGGCAGCGTTGAGGCAACGAAGGGTCAGTTCGTTGCAGAGGGACTCTACCAGGCAGCCGTCAGCGAGCGCGACAAGCTACAAGAAGATTTGAAGCGGAAGGCGTATGATATTGAGAAGCTCAAGTCTGAGATTCTGATCTACCGCCAGACGGTGGCGGACTTGGAAGCAGAGAACGATGAGCACGTCCACGAGGCGGAGACACGGCAGGAGCGCCACCAGAGCGAGAACACTTCCCTCCAGGGGCGACTGGGGGCAGAGCAGAGCCGCTCACAGGAGCTAGAAAACGACTTGGAGCTGATGAAGGAGACACTTGCGAAGCGTGATGCGCAGATTGAGCTCCACAATGGTACCATCCATCAACTAGAGGAGCGACAGGAAAAGCAGAAGCGTGCCTTCGAGAGCAAGTGCCAGTCCGAGGAGTCTCTCCGCGACGAGCTCCAGAAGATCCGTCAAGAGGCCGAGACACTGCGGCGCCAAGTGGAGGAGGGGCGGGCGGCGACAAAAGCTGCAGAGGCCGTCACTGTCTCGCGTACCGAGGACAGATCCGGCTCTGTCAACGGTGTCACTGCACCCGAGAGCGCCGAGCTAGAGCGCACTGTGGCCGCCCTGCGCGAGGAGCTGGAGCGCAACGCCCGCACTGCTGCGTCCAGGGCGGAGGTGGACAAGAAGCTGATCTCTGCTCTACGTGTGCAAGTGATGGAAAAGACTCCTGTGGATAGTAAAGTGGCCTACGAGGCCGAGGTGGCCCGGTCGAGGGCACTCAGCACGAGCAACGACGTTGTGGTGCGCGAGAATGAGGTGCTGCGGCTGCGGCTGAGCACACTCAGCGCCGCCGCTGGCGCGGCGCAGGGGCGGCCCACACTCTACGACAAAGCTGCACTCACGCAAGGCAATGCCACTGATCTTCAAATGAGCCTTCTTGAAGCCCAGAAGCAGCTCGCTGCTCAGCGTGAAACCTTCACGATGGCCATGGAGCGCGCGGTGGGGGATGTGGAGCTGCACCAATCACGCGTCCTCGAGTTGGAGGCCAAGCTTGAGGAGCAGACTGCAGCGCTCGAGCAGCTCGGCGAGCGGTCACACATGAATCTGTCGGTTGAGGCCGAGAGCTCTCCGCTCGGGAAACCCGTCGCCGCGGCTCCCCCAAAGAAGCGCGTGAAGAAGGTGAAACGTGGGAAAACTCTCAGTGAGCAGCTTGATGCCGGCGTGGACGAGATGGACGTGCTCGGCGCTACGCGCGGGCCTGGAGATGCGGGTGACGAGTCTGCCGTATCTCCAGATGGCATGACGGCTACAGTAGAGGAGCTGAGACGGACGCAGGCGCAGCTCAGCAGGACGCAGCGTGAGTTGGACATACTGCGGGGGGAGAATATGGCACTGAAGGAAACCATTGCCCAGCTCACTGCTGACGTGCAGCGCGCCATGGCCGAGGTGGAGGCCCTCCACAACCAGCAGGAGGTGAAGAGGGCAGGACTGGACCGCGACTCGGCCGGCGCTGCCAATGTGGCCGCTGCCGTCCATGTAGACACTATCGCGGCGATGGAGCGAGAGAATGCGACACTGCGTACGGAGGTGGCGCGTCTCCAGCGGACAGTCAGCACTGACGTCCCGGTGGCTGCACCGGCGTCACCTCTCAGCGCTGACGTGAAGGCACTGAGACGGCAGATCCGAGACAAGGATGCCGAAATTCATGCGCTGTCGAGCCAACTCTTACCCGCCAAGGATAAGCTGGTAGAATACATGGCACTCACAGACCGGCTAGGGATTGAGTATCCTTTCCCGCCCGAGTTAGAGGGAACGACGGTTGTGCGACTCAAGTCGATGATGCCAGGTCGTGCCTTATCCGCCCCACACCCGCCTGTGAAGGCTAACGTGAAGGCGTCACCTACTCCCCGGAAGCCCGGCCGTCAGCGGGCAGCACCTACAAGCTACTACGAAGAGGAGCCATCGCTGTTATAAAGAGGGGGAGGGGAAACGAAAAAACTGTCACAGCAAAAGAAACCCATACTGAGTGCGCCAGGCCGGAGGTGGGCGCTGTAATGAAGCCACCGAGATCTCTTCCTCTTCCACGGCGTTTAAGAAGAGGACTTTACTGATTGGTGAGCCTCGCTGCTCTGCCCGGGCACATATAGTCTTGAGTCAACTGGCGTGGTAGCTTCCTTCCATCTGCTGAGAGGGCACACAGTCCTCGCCCTCCGCACACATGTATGTTCTATTTTTTTAGGTTACCCCTCTTTTGTGCGTGCGTCACTTGAGTGCTATGACAGTGCCAATGCAAAATTGTGAAAAAAAACATTAAAAAAGAAAACAGGAATGCAATGATGGCGCAGTGCACATCAATGTAGTGCGCCATGATCTTTGCTGTTGTTGCGCCCCCACCCCTCCGACGGGTAATAGCGTTGTCGAATAGATATAACTACATGTCCCCCCTCTTCGATTTCACCTTGGCGGCGTACATGTTTTTCCCTTTTCGTTTGTTCGTTTGTGTGGGATGTTGCACTGCTTTCTTGCGATCTACCATCTTTTATGCGATTCCAACCTCTCCTCTCCCACGACACATAACTATACAGCGTGCGCGTGCATTCAATCCCTCATTACCAATCATCTCTGCGAGTCCGAATGCCCGAGCGACGGAGAGGGGACAAAGAAAGGAGCAAGAGGCGTAGCCATCATGCGTTCACCAGTATATATTGGGGACGATGAGCACAGGCATAGGCATCCCATACGTTTGAATGCACAGGAGTGCCCTGTACAGATACCATTATGTTTCTCTCTCTGCACATGTGGACACGTAACATACTCTCTTACTCACTTACTTGGACCTTCCTTCTCTCTCGCATGTTCTTTTTTTAAATATTTCCAGTGATCCGTTGCGGATTAGTTGCCGTAAGAGCGTGTGACTGGGGCGAAGGAAGAGGCAGAGGGACATAGGAGAGGGGGAGGGGACGAGTGGAGTAAACGAAAGTGAAGGAGAAGGAACATGGCGGCTACCAATGCGACCACCTCTGCGGAGGATTCCACTCCCTGTGCCACTGAGGCGGTGCTGTGGCGTGAGTGCTTGAAGGATTACGACTACAGCCCAGACAAGCCGCGTGGTGCCTGTGAGCCCCAGCGCGACCGCTACTACATCTGCATCAAGGACTGGACCGCGCGCACACAGAAGAAAGAGTATCACTACAAGAACTTTGAACTTGACGGCGGCTGCAGCCACGAGGCGGAGAAGCTGCACCACTGCATGATGATGAGCATGTTCGAGGTCACCCAGTGCCAAGCAGAGATGACCCTTCTGAAGCGGTGCGCCGCTAAGCGCGACCCTGAGGTGCGACGCTCACTGGAGGGGGACCCAGCCATAGCGGACTTGGAGAGAAGCGTGGAGCAGTCCACAGGACTCCGGAGACTGTGGTACAAGGCGATTGGAAAGCTGTAGTCACTGTGGGTATTTGGAGAGATAATGGGCAGCTCGCATCACCCGGCGCGCGCTCAATTCTCATTCCTGCCATACCTCTCTCTCTCCCCTCCGGCAAGTCGTGGCTCGTTGAATGGACTGAACTGCTGGAAGAGCACAGAGGGGGAAAACCACAAAAAGGTAAAAAGCTGTGCTAATATGCGTTAATGTTCTTTGTACTTATTCAATGGCCCTGACAAAGGGATTCGGTCACAGAGAATAGAAAGCTGCAACGTGTTTCACCAATGGGCCACCCAGCCGCACCCCCCCTTCCCTCTCTAACCTTCCTTGTGTGGGTATACGTGGCTAGGGGGCGGCGTGCGAAGCCCTCTCACCTGACATGACATGCAGTTCACTCACACACAGGGGAATGTGCATGTATGTGCATGTATGTATGGCGGTGTGCAGGCTTTCCTTCACCTTTTTCTCGGTTAACAAAGGGACTCCAACACTCTATAAATTGTGTCAGGAGCTGGCGGGGGAGTGGAGAGAAGAGCAACAGGTTCGGTGGTGCACTTATCTCCACCACTCTGTCCATCACTCACACACACACGCTCACGCACCACATCCGCTCCTGAACCAGACCACCGAAAGTAGCGATGAAGTTCCTGTTATGGGGCCACCGAGGCTGGATTGGGGGCCAGGTGACCGCTGCCCTCGAAGGGGCTGGCCACATTGCCGTTGGCGCAGTGTCGCGCGCCGATGATGAAGGTGCGGTGGAATTGGAGATGGCGGCTGTAAAGCCGGATAGGGCGATGTCACTCATTGGCCGCACACGCGGCGGGGACTTTCTCACAATTGACTACCTGGAACAGAAGGGGAAGCTGGCGGAGAACATGCGCGACAACATGTGGGCCCCGGTGGTGCTGGCTACGGTCTGTGCATGGCGTGGGGTGCACCTGACCTATCTCGGCACTGGATGCATCTTTCACTACGACGACACACACCATATCGGCGGCGACGGCTTCACGGAGGCCGACGCACCGAACTTTTTTGGATCGTCGTACAGCACAGTGAAGGGGTACTCGGATCGCCTCATGCGGCTCCTCTTCAGTGGCACGGTCCTGAACTGTCGCATACGCATGCCCATCACCGCCGATGACAGCCCCTACAACTTCATTACAAAGATCGCCAACTACGATCGTGTCGTGGACATCCCCAACAGCATGACCGTTCTCCCTGAGTTGATCCCTGTGATGATTCGTTTGGCTGAGCAAAAGGTGGTGGGTGCCTTGAATCTCACCAACCCCGGGGCCATCTCCCACAACGAGGTGCTGGAGTTGTACAAGACACATGTGGACGGGGGGTACACTTACAGCAATTTCACCGTCGCTGAGGACGCCCTACTTCTCTCTGCCCGCAGTAACAACTTGCTGGATATAACTCGGCTGCAGGGACTTGCACCCGAGGTGACCGACATCCACACAGCTGTAGAGAAGGTGTGCATTGAAATGGCGCAGGCGTATCCCAAGGGAATTGTGCAGAGGCGCATGTAGCTGACCGCGTCCGCACTTGCACAATCTTTTCCCCCTCTCTCCGTCTCCCAAGTGGAGTATAGGAAGGAGCCTCGAGCGGTTAATGTGTTACACCCCCATCAGTCTGCCTGCGTTCGCCTTCCTGAGGAAGGAACCGAAAGGGAAAGCAAGAACCTCCCACCAGTGTGTCTCCCTCTCTCTGAGTGAGTGACAAGAGGCAGCTGCTCGTGTGGATTTCACAGACGTGCATTTACTACCAAGTGAGCTCTTCCAACCTATGTGTCTATTTTGGCACTGGTGAAAGCTGGAGTGACCTCACCTGATCGGACTTCTCTCGTTGTCATCTCTCTACTCTCGCGTGCTATCAGTGGAGGCTGCGGCTGCGGCACTGGAGGCGTTGAGCTGAGACTGTGCCCTCCACTCAATCCTTCGCTTTATTTTTTTTCTGTTAGAGAGGGGCTCAGGACATATCTGAGGCAGTCTCTAAATAGCACAGTTGCGGGGTCACAGTAGGACTGTCAAGGTCTACACACATTCATTTCATCACGATTACCCACACGCACGCACACACACGTTCGAGCGCTCTCGGCCCCCTTTCCCCCAGCGCGTAAAGTAGTGCGTCTTGTGTGCGTATGCACGTGTATATTTGCTTGCCAAAATGATATCTGCCTTTCAGGGGCGCTCACAGGAGCTGCTCATCCCTGGGGCAGTCTGGGAGGATGATGATGCCTCCGATGTGTGCAATGGGAAGGGCTGTTCAACGGGGATGCATCTCCTCAACCGCCATCACTGCCGCTGGTGCGGCCGCGTGTTCTGTGATTCCTGTGCCCCACGCACTGCGCTGCGCCGGGGGACACTGCACCGGCGCTGCCAAGAGTGTCAGCTGCCGGTTATTTTCCGCAGCTTCGTGAACCCGACAACGAGTGCGCGTGAGGCGAGGCCGCTGCACACCGTCATCTCCTTCCTCACCCCTCGTGACATCACGGCGCTGCTGCAGTCGTGCCGCACAATGCTGTCGGAGTTCCCGCTGGAGCGGTATCCTTATCAGCAGAGCATCCAATCCCGCTTCCCCTCATTCTACGCCGGCGCCCTCATTGGGCAGGGGGGCTTTGGGACCGTCTACAAGTGCGAGGATCCCCGAGCACCGGTGCGCCAACTCGTCGCCATCAAGCGACTGCCTAAGTCGCACGCCCTGACCTGGACGATGTGGCGCCGCGTGGAGACCGAGGTGGAGGCAATGCGGGAGGCGAAGCACCCGAATGTGGCGAGGCTGCTGGAGGTGTTCCAGACGCACAGCGACTTGGTTGTGGTGATGGAGGCTGGTGGGGGTGGGACCGTGCGACAGGCCTGCGAGTACGTGCGGCGCCACGGACTGCCCATCGAACCTTTTGTGGCCAGCGTCATAATGGATGTGGCCTCGGCGCTAGACTACCTGCTTCGCGAGCGCAGAATGGTCCACCGCGACATCAAGTTCGAGAACATTGTCATGACCGCGGACTACAGCAAAGCCATGGTCATTGACTTTGGGCTCGCTGAGTACGTGTCGATGAGCGGCACGCAGTCATACACACCAGCGGGAACGATAGGGTATGCCTCCCCAGAGAACATCGCCGCTGTGCTGGCGCAGACTCCACTCGTAGCGACGGCTGAAACCATGCTGAAGGGAGATTTGTTTGGACTTGGCGTAGTGGCATACGCGATGCTGACACTGCACAGGCCGCTGCGCACAAAGCAATTTAGGACTCAGCTTGAGGAGCTGCAGCGGGGACTGTGCTTTACCGGTGAGTGGTGGCGGGGCATCAGCGCCGCCGCCGTGGACTTGGTGTCGCTGCTGCTCAGAGTGGACGCCGCGGAGCGTGCTAATTTCCAAATGATCGCTGGACACACCTTTATACAGGAGCAGCTCCCGCAGATGAGTGCCATCGTAGAGTTCCGGAGGGACGCCATTCGCAGGGACGATGAGACTGAGCGGGAGGAATGGGTGCTGGTGGAGGGTAGTGACCAGCGGCCCGATGCCCCACATGAAAAGCGGTCCAATCAGCGACGCTTTTATTTGAGGGGTCTGTGGAACTCGAATCAACTGCCTCGGCTAAGCCTGTGGGGCACAGGCAACCTGGCTAGCTAGATCACATGCTCGGGTGTACAGGGA
>JAODGE020031026.1:0-22594 GCA_027574965.2 Ecitophya simulans | reverse complement strand
CTTTTATCTTAAATGTTAAATGTGAATGATTAACGATACTTGAAGAAACACTTTATTAAATATCCATATACCGCTTGCACGCCATCGATTTCTTGCGTTCCGAATGTTAGGGAAGGTATAGTCACATTGAACTCTTTGGCAAGAAAAAGTTTATTTACGATCAACGCGTTGCAAAATAATGATTAAATTTCCCAAAACTTCAGAAAACACTTATCAACAAGCAAAAAATTAATGACAAAAAAAATTTAAAAAATAAACATAAAGTGGCGTCCATACAAAGTATATTTAGTTGTCTACGTTGTTTCTTATGTTAATTAATTTTACACTTTGACGGTCAATCCAACACGGTTAATTAACTAAATATGCTGGCGAAGCTCCAAGAATTGCTAGTTCGTAATAATAAATACAGCTAACAAAGAATACGTTCTGAATAATTAAAAAACTGCACGTTTCATGTGAAACTCGTCGGTAAGCAAACAAAATACAATAGAACAATATAAACATTTTAAACATACAATGGCAGCGTATAAACTTTGTAAACTGTAAAAATTGATGATTCACATAAGCTAAAAATGGTCAATGTTCTAAATAACAATATCAACTTTTTTCTCCTTCTTGCCGCGCTCATCCCCATCAGCATTGTCTAGTTTCTCGGTCCTGGTAGTAGATTCCCAATCTTTCTGCTCGTTCTTTGCCATGCTCGTATTGGGTAACATCTTGTCCATGGAGCCCAAACTCCTTTCAAACTTGACGGTTATTTTAGACACATCTCCCGACTTAAACTTCACCTTGCTTCTCAATGGAGGCAAGCCCCCGGCGAAACTCTTCCTAGCCTGTCGAAAGATTGGGAGCAACGACTTTTCGATTGGCATATCTCCAGTTTTTAGCAATTGGTAATCGCACCGTATTTGTTCAATCGGTGGTAGGTAATTCTGTTGGGCCTCGGCCAAGCCAGTGAAGAAACTCGTCTCCGAGGCGATCTCTTCAAAGAGTTCCGAAGTGCTCGGTGTCCGTATGAGATGTCTTTCTTCTTGCTCGAGCACGCATGATGCTGATTCGTACATGGATGCACTTTCGTATTGATCAAGGAATGACCGGCTTGACTCGATGCTCTGTTCCACTTCTTGCACCACTTCTTCCGTGATCGCCGCGTCGTCCACGTGGTCTGGCATCTCTGCGACGGATGCCATGGTCGTGGAGATATTGGAATATTTAGTTGACGTTTTGGCGACGACCTGCGTTTCGATGTCGGCTTCAAACGGCACAGAGAATTCGCAGTAGTTATCTAAGACAAGGGGTTGGAATTGCACGTCGGCTTGCCATAGATTGCGACTTGTGTCGATCAGGGTTGCGTCGTAGCTCATAAAGGCGCAGTTAATCACGTCTATGTAGGCTGTATGCAAGCAGTCGATAAGGAATCTCACGGATTGGTCTTTCATGTAGGACTTGAAGCATTCATCCAGGGCGTTTTCAATTATTTCGTTGCGGATTGTAAGAATATAGAGGAGCTCTTCTTCATCAGTTAAGAGTCTTTCTAGATATGGGTCAGAAACATGCAGCACAGGCAGCTTTCGAAGAGAGGAAGTTGTGCGACGCTTTTTTGAAATGCTTTCAATACTCATTTTTAAAGGTGATAATTGATTTTAAAACAATTATATAAAGGAATGACAATGGCTAGTTGATACATGTTAATAACAAATGTCTATATGTCTAAACGACACATTTTTGTTTTAAAATTATAAAAATAGTTTCTATAAAAAAGGGAGCCAAATAGAAGTGAGTTTGGTGAACGTTTTAAAGAAAAATCAAAACTTTCAGTGTGTTTAATTGAATATAAATAGTACCCACATAAGTGAGAATAAAACCTCACAAACGTATCAATGTAGGTTTAGCCTGTAGATTTCAATAACAAAATATATTGAGAAAATATTTTATTATAGGGCAACAAGTTAATCTTATAGAGATAAGAATCTGCCAAGCTGTGCACAAACTCAGCAGAGTAACTTGAGCGTCTTTGTTTCCAAATTGTTTTTGATAAAAACTCAAATACTATGTATTAAATTGTCATCATTTAAAATTGTATATAAACGTTTCGGAATCGTTACTTTTTTGAACTACACTTCTTTGGAAAATTCCATATTAAGTTTAATTAAAAGAACTTGAATCTTGAATAACCGACAAAAACAAATTTCACTGTCAAGTATCCTAAAAGAACTGATTCCTTACAGAGAATCACGTCAGCCAGTAATGCATTCCGAGATATTTAAGATAATTCTATCTAACATATTTAAGATAATTCTAGTGACCGTTTAGCCTCTCACATTATTTTTTCTTTCTAAAAGCAGAAATAGAAGCTTATTAATAATCAAAATAAGTTGACCAGTCGAACAGAACAGCTGTTTATATATCTTTAATGTTCACGCCATGCGCGTTTGGTCTTTGTGTCGTTCCTCCTCGCTCATATTTAGAACGACACCAACTAAAATAATTATTAAGTTTTCAACAACCTTGCTATTTAAGATACGTGAACCTAGTAATTCTGATGAGACATTAATCATAGGCAGTGCGATTGTAAAACAAAAAACGATTCACATTCGAATCAATTATACAACGATGCCAACGGCACACTAATTAATTCAAAATTGTATTATCATTAAAGGACATTACACGTTTCGTTACAATATTATAATATTTATACAAAAATGTCTGCATTTAATGCTTACACTTTCACAAAACAATTAATAAATAATCAAAACGTACAAATCGTACATTTCATTTCAATCAAGTATAAGTTGTCATTTTAAGAAATCACAAATAAGTTTAACATAGTTTTAACAATTAAGTAGTATAAAAACAAAACAGCTCAGTCTTATTATTAGGAAAAAATTTGGCAATCCGTTCAAATCGTAAGCGTGAGATTTTGTTTCAAATCCCCTTAATATCGCAACAATCAACAAAAATAATAGTCGTTGTTAAGTAAGTAGCAAGACTAATTATGTCCACTTCAATTTTACCTTAAAAACTAATTAAATTGTTCCACAAAAACATAACATGACAGTATTACTTGGAAAACAATGATAGGGTATTCATATTAAACAATTATAGTGTGTCAAAATACATGAGTGTTGTTGTACCTCTATTCATGTAGAGAGCTCATTAAAGGCTAAGTTGTCTTGTATAATCAACATCCACATTATCCTGTGCAATTACTTTGAATACTACTGTAAGAATCAAAGCATATAATAGTCTAGAAAGCTTGTCACTGCTATAAAAAATTGAAAGAATCAAATAACATTCAAGATGTTCTTTACTGAAAGTGGAGTGAAAACATGTAATAAACTGTCCCATCCGCAATCCGCAAGTTCACCAGCTTTCAAATTGTTCCAATCCAAACCATAAACAAACTCTGAGTGATGCTTTATCACTTCAATCGCCTCCGGACTCTTCTTATAGTCCCATATGCGCGTAGTGTAATCGTAACTTACACTCGCAAGCAAACTCATTGCATGTGGGGAAAATTGTATCCTTCGCACGGCGTAGTCACAGCCGCGAAGTTGAAAAATCGGATGTGTATAATTCCGAATGTCCCAGCCGCGGATTAAGCCATCAGAGCCGCATGTGCTTATTATATTTTGATCATACTTGCACCAATCACATGACAAAACTTCAGCATCATGTGCGCGGAATGTTATACTTGATTTATTGTTTAAGGAGCTCCACAGCTTCAAATTACCATCTCCAGAAACAGAAGCAAAGCTATGTGGAATATGGGGACTCCACATGGCATTGTAGACAAGCTGTGAATGTCCAAGGAATGTATTCAGAGATGTCTTGCATGTGGGATCCCACACTTTGATTGTGTGATCCCATGATGCACTTAAAAGTAGTTGTTGTTGCCTTGTTCTGGTCCAATCAACCGAGTACACTTCATTTTTGTGTTCATTTAGAGTCTGCACAGGCACTGAACCTATGAAAACCATTTATTTGATATTAAACATGATACAGATTTTTAGGTTAAATCATGTATTGTTTAATTTACCTCCAGTGTTCCATATTTGCAGGCCACCATCACCAGAAGTCGTGACAATTATTGCAGGATCAAACTCGGACCAGACAACATCAAACAAACCATCGGTCCATTGAAACTTCTGTTTCTCAACTAGCTGATTGTTGACGTTCTCAAGGAGGAAGAGCGTGCCGCCTCCGGCCAGGCCGAAGTATTGGCTGGTGGCGACCGCGAGCTGATTTCCATCGAACGGAGAGAATCTCACACTGTATCCATGCCTGTTGGGTGTCAGATATGTAGCCATGCTACGACTGTGACTACGTGTTGAACGTGCGCTGCTGCATGACTATAGCCGCGGAAGCCACTGAAGCGTCCGAAGTTC
The DNA here is from genome assembly GCA_027574965.2 of Ecitophya simulans. NCBI lineage: Eukaryota > Metazoa > Arthropoda > Insecta > Coleoptera > Staphylinidae > Ecitophya > Ecitophya simulans. The sequence goes on along the minus strand of JAODGE020031026.1, from coordinate 18,206 downwards.
ACGAAGCTTTTAAAAACTGTGAATGTGCGGTGGCAAACCGAGGAAGTCCACCGTTTACCCCTTCGCGCGGCGCGAGAATTAATCGACTTTATCCTTTCGAGATTGGGTTGAGCGGCCAAAAAAAATTGAGCTTTTTGTCTGCATAACGAATCACGGAAAACATGTTTCTGACCTTTCTGACATTCACAAGCACGGCGAGAGGAGCTTCGTGAGCTTCGCAAAACGCAATGACACCGACTTGTGAAGTTGGAAGGGACAAGGGATCACAAATAGGGTATGTTCAAACAGGAGGGAGTGATACGAGTGATGAAGAGGATCTCACCCTTAAATACCTGCAAACCATGCATATCAAGTCGTATCGCCGGAATAAATTAACTCTAATGCCTTCAATTTATTTCGAATAAGCATCATTAAACATTTGCCATACTCATTTTTAAAAATAAAAAATTACTTCATAACATCCATAATATAAACTTGACATTTATTCCACTGCTTTAATTGTTTGTTTGCCTTGTGAAACCCAATAAAATTTTCTGATGTGAGTAAACAAGTAAAACACACAAACAAAAATAGTTATATTTGCGTGGAGATTGTTTTGTCAATATGCACAAGCGGTGTGACAGGCAAACCAAGTGCGTTTACGAGAAGTTTATTTTACCATGAATATCTCAGAATTATCTACAGATTTAAAGAAGCATTGTCTTGATTTAAAAGTGTTTAATCTAACGGGACTTAAAATGGATGGAATGATCGAAACTGAAGGACTGACTTTAAAATATCACACTGATAATGCGATTAATGGCGCGTTAAAAGGATTGGATACGTATTTTAAGGCTGAAAATGAAGAAAGCAGTAAAATAAAAAATGATTCAAAGAACAAGTTTCAAGGGCAAATAAAGATTAAGGTAAAAGTATGTAAACATATCAAGAATGAATTAGAGGTTTTGGTTGACGAACCTTTGAGAAATAAACATAACGATGACTTTAACATATCCAAGAAGTATTTTTGTCTATGGAAGGAGATAGTTGACAAAAATAAGGACAGAGATAGTTTTAAAACCCAACAAACTTTGCAAGTCGTTAAAGAAGAGCAAATTGATAAGTTTATTCGAGGATTAAAGACAAAGCGCAAAGAAAAATTGAAACAGGAAGCATTAAACGCTCGGAATTCCCAGACAATATTGTCAAGTCGCAACTCTTCCTCTTCTTCGTCAAAGAGTAATAAATTTTCTGACGGAGAAAAACAGTTTCAATCAGAAATCTTTCAGAATAGATACAAAGCCCAACGGGACATTATCCTGATGCAGAAGTCAAAACTGATCGAGCAGGAGCAGAAAATTCACGAGTTGCAATACGGTAAAATATGCGAGGAGTTAAAAGAGTCTTATAATGATTCTCAAAGTACAATTAGAAATCTTTTAAAGAAGCTCTCAACACGCACAAAGGTCGTGACAGGTGCGAGAATTGTAGAAGCGCCGGAAGAGGTTCAAATAAAAATTAATAAAGTCCCAAAATTGGTGAAAATGATGGAGGAACGCGCTCAGGAACGTGCACTAAAAAGACAAATTATTCAGGAACGTAAAAGATTGATTGATGAGGAGAAAAAAAGGCTATTTGAAGAACAACTCGAAAAGAAACGTATACAAGACGAAGAGGAAAAGAAACAAGCGCTTGATGCCATTAAAGAGAGGAGGAAGAGAGACGTCGAAGACGAGAGACGGAAGCAAGCTGAGAGAGAAAAGTTTTTAAAGAAGTGTAAAATTGCCGATAAGTTTTATGCAAAGTTGTTGAAGAGAAAAGCAATGTTGAGATTTAAAATGGCCGTTGAGCAAAGGCAAAATAGTGAGAATATTAGTGTCGCTTTCTATGAGACTGTATTGATGAAAAAGAGTATTGCCCTGTGGCGATTCAAAACCAAAGAAATTGTGAAAATTAAAGCTGACATTGCTGTGGAACATTATGAGATTAAATTAAAACGAAAGGTATTCAGTGGTTTACAAGGGGTAGGTCTTTTATTTCCGTCTCATTTTAGAAGTATTTTCTGAGAATAACATGTTATTAAATATGAGTTGTTATAGATCCGTATACAATCAAGACAAAACATGCAGGTCGCTATGGATTATCACGCCTATTCACTGCAATGTAAAGCGTTTAAAGCTTTTTATCTTCAAGTTAACGCCCTGAAAATACGAAGGTATCGTCTAATGCAAGTTGCAATAAGACATTACAAAACGTAAGTGATTATAAGAATATGTTTCGCTTTTGGGTGTATGAATATAAGGCGATTTACCAAACTGAAGATAAATCTAAATAATTTATTACGCATCTGACTGGTGCAAGCAAACGGGTAGACCAAGACCGGTTTTTGGCTCCGCCCATTGACTACCCCGGTTGGGTTTAATTTGCAACATATAGCAGAAACGTTTTATGACCATTCCACGTGGAAAACTTGTATTTATTTTATCGATACCCCAATAAAGTTAGCACAAAATGTTCTATAACATGAACAACTGTTTCCGCAACAATCATAGAAATCTTAAATGTCATTGAGGAGTTATTTCACGGCCAATCACGTTTACTATTAGATTGAGAGATTTCTAAATTCTACTGTAAGACTTGAATTCGATGTACAAAGGTTTTAATATATAGCGAGCTTTTATAATTCAGAAAGATAACACTGCTACTATGACATCTCTTAAAAGGTAAAATCAAAGTAAGATTTAAGATCATCTTATAGATAAATTCTTACAACGTTGGTTATGACAGTGACCAAAAGTCACAACATTTCTGTAAATTTATACTACTATAATCTTCAGTAATTATATTCAGTTTGTTAATCTCCATCAACGAGAATCAACGTTAGAAATCAGAATTTAGAACCTTCATTAAAACTATAAAACTAGGCTCTTGAACAAAATGTGAAGTTCTATTGGGTGGAGTAATCAGTCATAAGCGTTTGTTCATTATTCCACAAAAACGAAAAAGTCAAGTGAAGCAAATTATTGCAGTATGAACCACAATTTTTTCATTATATGATATATTTTTATGTGTTAAAAATCCTACCGATACTCATTTCGAAATCGGTTCGCTAATATTTGAAGAATGTTAACAAATAAAGACAATAGGGTTGCAGTTGCAATTTTATGCAAATCGTGGCGAAACGGGTGTTCAATTTAAATGCTCATGACTTATTACCCAACCTCATAATTAAATTAAATTAAGAATATATATTACAACAATTCCATTTGCTTCAGACGAACGTTGGTGCAAGCCTTCTATCAGTGGAAAAGTCTACCTGCGATTTTACAACTGGAACGTGCAAAAGAAGAAAAAAAGCGCAAGTGGCGCGATATCGTCTTAAAATATGTGCCAGAATATAAGCCGCCGGAATTGTTCTAAATTTTACACTTTCTAGAGAAAAACTAAGGTATCTAAAATCATTCAAATTAAATTAAGATTGAATAACTAGTCAATAGTAAATATTTTATTACCATACCTTTAGGATTACTTAATCCCCTAAGTAAGAAGCATAAAAATTACATATTATAATCTTCATCAAAGTTGTATTCTTCATCTTTCGACGCGCTCAAAGCAAACGCATCTAACCCTGCGGAAATTTGCATCTCCGCGCGTTCCTTTCGGTTCTTCTCCTTTTTCCCCTTCTTGAATTGTGCTTTCTTCAGTTGGTTAAGTTGAAGGTTACCTTCCAGCTCCATTTCCGGATCGCCTTTCTTCGCACGCGCTTGTACAGCCGTCTTCTTTACTTTCTTCGTTGTTTTTACGCTAACATTTTCAGAAATCTATGCAAAAATAGAAACAAACAATAAAAGCGCACAAGAAGAAACTAAAAAATAAATCAGATATTAGCTTACCAGTCCGTCGTTTGGTTTATCATCATCCATCTTCTCCCCGAGCGAAACCGGCCCCAAACTCTCAAGTTGCATCATGTTTCCTCCTTCATTCTCCTTTTCCAATTGACTCATTACATCAGTTTCCATTGATTCAAACTTCTCGACGTCAAACTCGGCGGCAACTTCTTTAACAATTGTTGAACTGATGTGCACAGTGGGATCATCTTCGGGCGGAACAGTAAAATATTTAATTTTTCCGTTGTTCCAGTCCTCGATGAGACCTCTGGCCGCGGCAATAGCATCAGGAATACCGCCGCGTTTAAACCTCCCCATTCGCGCGGCTTTCTTGGTGTAGAACTCATCGGGCGTACTGTACTCGGTGATGTCGTACATTTCCATCATTTGTTGTTTAGTCACACGTTGCAAGATGGCGTTTGCCGGTTTGATTGGGTCAGTTAGAGAAGTCACCTTCACGGCGTTTCTTAAAGATGAACTGTTGTCATCGCCAGCAGCAAAAACTATGCCTGGAGAATCCAGCAGTTTGATTTTGGAATCCAGTTGAACTTCTTGCATCTGCCTGAAGTTAATTTACAAAAAAATAACATGTAATTTAATATTTCTAAAAACATTCTTTCCTTTGAACTTACTTTGTGACACCTGGAGTTGCACCCACATTACAAGCCCTTGACCTCTTCAAACTATTAATAATAGAACTTTTTCCTACATTAGGAAGACCAACAATTCCAACCCTAATTGAAGTTTTGATACCCTTGTTCCTGCAATAATTTGCCAGCACAGACATTAACATCTCTGCACCAACACATACCGAATTTTGCATGGCTTTATTGTTCTTAGTCAAAGCCATCTTCTTGTGACCCAACTTTCTTGACTGAGTCTGTGTGGAAGCTTTGAAAGCAACTGCTGGTGTAGTTTTTCTCAAATACTTCAACCAAGCATCCAAATTGTCTCTTGACACAAGATCTGCTTTATTGACAACAATTACCAATCTTTTATTGCCACAAGCTTCCCTCACAGCTTCCTCAACTTGCAGACACCTTGTGCCCTGTGGATCTCTGGCATCCACAACTTCAAGAACCACATCCGCAGCTTCAACAACTTTCCTGAACTCTTTATAATAAGCCTTGAGTGAATTTTCTTGACTTTTGTTTAAGCCTGCAGTCTCCTTAACACTGGGCGTGAGCGTGTCGTGAATTTTGCCGCGTGTCTCAGCATTTGCAATCAATCCCTCCAATGTGGTTTTCTTTTCTTGTTGCTTTTTCTTGAGCTGTTCTTGCTTTGCTTGATCTCGAAGCTTCTGACGTTCATCTTCTTTTCGCTTCTTCAAGAGTTCCACCTCTTTAAGGATGTCTTCCTTAAAAGGGCATATGTTGGGCACTTCGTAGTTTTTCGGTTTTTTGCTTTTGGGGTTTTTCTTCGCTTCCCTACGTAGCTTGCGGCTGTGCTCGCGGACCTTCTTTTCGATTTTGTAACGGAGTTTCGCTGGCTTGCGCTTGGAGGTTTTTTCTACCGATGTAAATTAATTGATTAGTCATTGTTAAACTACAGATTTCAAAATTATTACTTACTTAAACATAATTTTGCCATTTTGCGCAATAAGTCGCACCACACTTAACACCAAACTGAAACAGTTTATAGAGCTAGGTTAAAAACAGATGCATGGGAAAGCCCCCACGTGGTTTCTCCCTAAAAGTATGCAACTTATTATACCGGTTTATAAGCTTTACATTTACTTCTTTAATTTACTATGAAACCGTAGTCATTTAAACGTACGCAAAACTCTGAAGCGATGTCCATCTCCAGTCTCTTAATGTTTTATAGGATTCGGGGACTAGTCGTCTTAGGGGGTAGGGTTGATCGAGTTCATTGTCGCTACAATTTGTATTGGAAATCTTTCAAAAATTATCCAAGATCATTGATAAACAAAGGCAAATTTTATTTTATAAAGAGAAACTCATGACATAAATATAATAAATCTTTACAAAATAACCTGTTGCTAAAGTTTCTCCTGTTAACCCAATTTTTAACGAGTCTACTCTTTCTAAAATTACACTTGCCAAGAAAATTTACACAAAAATTATACAAGACCTCCCTTGTTAATTAATCAGTTACATGATACATGAATCAAAAGGAATGAGCTTATGACTTACAATACTTACAATACAATGAATCTGATTAGACCACTATTAAAATTAAACGGTTTGAATATGCACAGCTATTAGGTGAAAAACTAGAAAGAGTATAAACAACCAATTTTCGAGTATTTCTTTATTATTACAATGATAATTAGATATAGCTAATCAAAGTATTGATTACTTTATTTCCGTCCTTTAGCTTTACTCTGCGCACGTCTGTTCTTTCCAGGTCGTTTAGCCGCTGAACCAGCACGTTTCCCTCCTTTACCAGCCGGTCCTCCAAATTTTCCGCGTTTGGTGTTTTTGTATTCGGTCATATCTGCAGCACTTTCCTTTGTGTTTGCCTTCATACCTCTCTTCTTCCCACCAAAGCCAAACTTCTTGTCTTTCATTTTTCTCTTTTCGACCGACTTCTTTGACGGGCCGCTCTTTTTCCCATCCAAAAAGCTCAAATCCTTAGATTGGCCTTTCCTGACCTTCTTCACTTGGTTTATCATGTCTTTCTTCTCCTTAAGTCGCTGAAGCTTTGTCTGAATCTGAAGGGCTTTGCCTTCTTTTCTTTGAGCTCTTAACTCTTTAACTCTTTCACTCCTCTGCTGCTGGGCTTGTTTCTGCATCAAACTTGCCCTGATTTTCTGCATGTGGCCATCACTTTTAGCCATTTCTGCAAAATAATCATCAGGTCTTATTGTTGCAATGCCCATGGCTTTAAGTTTTGACAAGGCTTGCATAACTGTTGCTTGTGCTTGTCTGTGAAACATCATTTCTCTCTTGAAATCATTGAGCACAGGGTCTTCAGAAGGTGCAAATTGGCGAAGTTTTTTGTTGTTTCTGAGCTGATTGGCCCTTTTCTGTTCTTGTTCAACCATTTTTGCTGCCAATTCTGGTGCTAATGGAGCTTCATCATTAACATTGTCTAATAATTCAATCCATGGAAGCTTGAGTTTAAATTCATCTAATTTTGAGTGCAGTCCATTCTAAAAATTTGAATTTTGTGGATAATTTTTATGGTTACATGTTTTAGGTTTATAAAAAACTTACAACATTGTTAACAAGTTGTCTGGGCGCTGAAAAAACTTTATTTAAGCCTGGTTTGATTTCACCTGCTGCAAATGCTCTTTGCAACTGAAACAAATGCTTAAAATTTAGAATGATTTATATAAAATTGCGAATATTTACTTACTTCCGCGTCCTCATCGCAAATATCGCCCGAATCACTAGATTGCATATCAATTTCAGTCATTGTTAATTATAGTTCTGAATAATTTAGGTGAGAAAACAACCGCATCAAACACGTGAGAGACGAATGCGAATTGTAATAACCTTAAAATGTTTTTAAGCATTTGAGGTTTGAGTTGCATATAGTTGACTTTAATATTTAAATCATTTACATGTATTTCTATTTAAACTTTTGGAAAAAATGTTTGCAATCAACTTATTATTATTAGAGATACTTATTATTATTATTATTATTAGAGATGTATTGTAGTAGTTACTGTTAAACCGGCGATGGATAGATTGCATATTGTTGACCCTATAAAAATTAAAATTTTGGTTTAATAATGTGTAGGAATAAATACTTTTATTGTTTTCATTTTACGTTTTTATTAAATTTTTACTAGTAGTGTAACATAGCATTTTCCGAGTGTATTCGTAATATAGAACTTAATATAGAACTATAGCACAACGATGGGTCGAGGTTAGGTATTCAGCTAGTATCAAATAAAAAATTTAAAATATGTTACAGTAAAACACTTTTTATTAGAATTTTAATTTGAATAGAATATTAAATAGACAGTAACATCTAAAAAATGGTGAAAATGAGGAAAGTGCATCTTTATCAATTAAAATTTTGGGCAAATAGTCGTGTATCTTATATGTTATTATCTTTAATAACCAGAGAGTGCATAATAAATGTATATAAATATATACAATATACTCTGCTTCTCTGCTCTGGCCACTCTGGCAGCTCTAACGCTATAGCGTCTCTGACTGCTTTGACTCTGACGAAATCAGCTGCCTCACAATCAGTTAAATCTGTGATATTAGAGTTGCATATAATTGATCTTGATATCGACATAAAATAAAATTTTAATTTTCAAAACCAAGTAACTATTAACACTTTAAAAATTTTTCAAATTGCCAAGTTTTAGGTATAATTTAGGTTTTGTAACATGCATATAGTAGATTTTTGTGTTTTAAGAAATAAATATACCTTTCAAGATTATTATTTTTATGGTTAGATGTCGCTACCAATTCTAAACGTCAAACCAGCTTGTATTTTTTAACCTCTACAAAATCAATTCCATATATGTAAACAATAGCAAGAAAACCAACGAAATAAAGTTTTAAATGTAGTGTTAAATGTACTGAGATATTATGAAGCGTGAACGTGATTTTGTGTACTAAATAATATATACTAATATGTCAAAAGTAGCGCCCACTAAAAGAAAGGTAAGTCAGTAATATTGCAATTAATAAATAGCCTTCAATGCACCACTTATTTAATTTATCTGTCTTATTTTTTAGGCATCTAGTAGAAGTTCAACAGATAGTAGTTCAGGTTCTTCGTCAGACAGTTCATCATCAAGCTCCTCTTCTAGTGGCTCAGATTCATCTTCCAGCAGTGATTCAGACTCTTCTTCATCACAGGCGTCTTTAAAAAACTCCACAACTGAACAATCACCATCAAAGAAATCAGCACCTATTAAAAATGTACCTAGGAAGAGTGCAGATACAAAGCTGCCACTCAATAAAGGTAAAGCAAAGCCGCCACCAGCCAGCAAAACTCAAAAATTGCCTCTGAAAGCAGCTGCTGTTTATTCCTCAGAAGATGACAGTCCCAAATCCAATAATAAAGCAAAAAAGAAACCACTAGCAAAAGCAGCCAAGATATCAACGCCGGCCAATATTAAAAATCCGCCTAAAGTGACTGGTGGAAAAGTCCCACCTAAAGCCAACCCTGCTGCAAAAGTCCAACAAGCAAAATTGAAAGAAAATGCTAAGACTAAAGTGCTGCAAAAGAACGCAACGAAAATTGATCTTAGTAAGAAGAAAAGCATATTTTCGCCTGAAAATAGTTCCGAATCGGATAGTAACGAGAAGCCTGTTGCGAAAACTCAAGCGTTGAAAGCTGCGGCCGTCAAACCGAGGGCGAAAGCTTCAGCCAAACCGATCGAACCGAAGAAAGGGCCGAATAAGAAGGACAATAAACCGAAATCAAAGGAAATTATAAGTTCGGCCAGTTCTTCGCAAACTAGCACCGACAGCAGCAGTAGTTCGGACTCGGAGAGCAGCGATTCCGGTTCGGATTCGAATAATAAGAAAACCACACCAAATAAACAAGTCCGTAAATCATCGACGGCTGTCAAGGACGACGCGAATTCAGATTCCGACTACAATTCGAAAGATGTTAAACAAACACCGAGGAAGTCCACGCGAACCTCTAATGCTAGGAAGTCCAAACACGTGGTTGGTAAAAATACTGATACCGATTCGGATACGGAAAGCACCAAGAGATCATTGAGTCGATCGCCGGTGAAGAAGGCGCCGATCGTAACAAAGGGCAAAGCGAAAAACAAGAAAGCAGAAGTGACGAAGAGCGTGGAAGTCGTTGTGGCCGAAGACAGGAAATGTCCTGTGGAAGAATGCAGCAGTAACGGTCATCTTGGAGGACGATTAGAGAAACATTTCACTATCGACGCATGTCCGGTTTATCACAATATGAATGCGACCAAATGCGCCGATGGTTTCCAAGAGCGGAAAAAACGCGAAGAGGTCAGGAAGAAGTTGATTGAGGGGACGAAGAAGTCGCCTAGGGGTGCGGGTCCTACGCCGGAACAGAAGGCTTATTCGCAAAAGGTCAAAGATTGTAGAAGTGCATTTAAATGCGAGAGCGCTGACGAAGGAAAAGTGATAACCGAGCGGACGATCGAGCCGGCTTTGGATTATTTCGTGCCCGAATGTGATTTGAAGTTGTTCAGGGATGCGCAGGCGATTTCTAGTGAAAAGATAGAAGAGGAGTTGAAAACTTTGCCGAATACTAAAGGTAAAATTTACATTGTTTGTTTTTATTTGGCACTTGGGCTATAGGACATTACATTTATCACTTTTTACTGGGCGTGGCAGAATAGGGAGTCGCAGAATGAGAAGGCCATTTTGATGGCAAATACAATGACGAAGCTGCGTGTTTTGTTTGCTTTCCAAAAACCCAGGCTTATTGGAAAATTTAATGGGTAGAGGTAACTTTGAGTATATGTTAACAATACTTCCAATACGCAACTTTTTGGGCAACAAAATTCATAAAATTCGAATCTATCGTTTTAATGATTGATTTCGCACCGCCTCTATTAACAGTTATTGTGTTAAACCAGCTTGTTTGAAATCTTCTATAAATCTAGATTTAAAAGGTTAGCTTTGATTGGTGTAAATTACATTGGCAATACAGGTAACTTGGAGTACATGTTAGTGTTTAGATACCTCGCTGAGTTCACCAAAAGTTGACAATTTGGTATTCCTTAAACACAAAATACCAAATTAATAAAAATTAAATTAATTTTTGGCAAAAATTGTAAATCCCGCTTCATGTGAAGACTGCTTTCTTCATTTGCATTTAAAAGGAATTGAAGTTTTCTTGTATAAAATATATGGGAACGTTAAAGATTTATTTTATATATTCTGCCTCTGGACTGTTTCTATGTTTCACTACGGTTTGGCGTTGATAACATGGTTTTGGGACTAATTAATTGACATTTTTCAAACTAGAATGGCGCTAATTTTCTGTACACAGGGACAAAATACATAGAAATGGGCAAATTCGAAATGGAAGTATGGTATCAGAGTCCATACCCCGAGGAATACGCCCGTTTGCCGAAATTATACATCTGCGAATATTGTCTGCGTTACATGCGCGGCCGAATAGTCCTGCAGCGACACGCCGCGAAATGCGTATGGAGACATCCCCCGGGCGAAGAAGTCTACCGCAAGGAGAAGATAAGCGTGTGGGAGGTTGACGGCAAACGTTATAAGCAGTTCTGCCAGAATTTGTGCCTCTTGGCGAAGTTCTTCTTGGACCACAAGACCTTGTACTTCGACGTGGAGCCCTTCCTCTTCTACGTGATGACGATGTCCGACCAGGAGGGCTGCCACACCGTGGGATATTTCAGCAAGGTAAGTCTCGATTCGGAAGTGCGCCGGGGAAACGAACGCACACAAGCGAGCGTTCCCCCCATGGGTGGCAATAATGTTTCGGGAGGGAACCACGCCCGAGCCAGACGGGCCGCCGCGCCGCCGGGTCGTCGACCTGCCGTGCGCCGCGACGGGTGGTTTTATGACGCGTCTCGACTCCGCCGCCGCCGCCGCTCACCCACACATGTACGTGGTGCGTGTGGTGCGCGCGCGAGCCGGGGGCGCCCGCGTCGGGCCAGACACCCGCCCATTCCAAAAGTTAGTGACCGGTCGCGACGCGCAGCGGCGGCGGCGCACCCCCGACTCGTCGTTCGGCGCTCGTTTGACATTCAGCGCTCCGACGCCCGCTCGTACCAAACGTTTCCCCCCTCCCATCGTCGACGCGTCGCGACGCGGGCGCTGCCGTCTCTCGCGTTCGGGGAGATAATAAATGCGTCTATCTGCTCGATCTCGCAAGTGCCCGGGTGGTAATTCGGCTGATGGCAATAATTAAATCATGGTCGCAATCACAATTAATTAGTAGCGCGCGTCGGCGCGGCGGCGATGCTGTTAATAAGTAAAACGTCGGTTTATGTTAAGCGATGCGCCGGAGCGCGGGGCCCAACCGAACGGCGTCGCCGATTTGCAAGGCGCACATGTGCGCCAGACAGATACACGTCGCGCGTTGCCCGGAGGGGCGATCAGCGCTTCGATCGGGGCCCCGCGCCGGCCATGAAGTGAAAGAGTTGTGGCGGAAGCTCAATTAGCCTAATTGCAAAAATGCGTGCGCCGGGAGCGCGAAGGGTGCGACGCGACGAGACGCCTCGCGGACAATGAATGATTGCTTGGCGCGTCTCGCACGGTATACTTGCTTGTTTATTACTTTTTGTCCAATTTAAAAAAAAATACACAATGACCTCAGTGTTAATCGTTTGCCTTAAACCTTAAAAACTCGAAATTTCCTCCCGTCGTTATCTTGATTCAGTACGAATTTAACTGAGTTCTGATAAAATTCCGCATTTATCCGTTTGCAAAAGTTCACTGATATTTATGTATGTTGCCATTAGCATTCGCAAAAAATCGAGTTTTGTCGAAACGCTTGGAAACTATGCGACGAATATTTCAAACGGCCGCGCAGCTGCTCGAAAATCGTGTGAGGCGCGCGCGCGAAAGCGCGAAAGCGCAGAAACGAAAATCGCGAATGGCGAATTTGTTGTTATTTTCGCTGCGGCCTTGAAACGGCGCCTTGTGCCAAAAAGCGGGCGGCGCGGCGGCGGCGCCTTTGTTTGTCGCCGCTTTTTTTTTGTTCGGCGCGAGAGGAAATCTCAAGCCGGCGCGAAAGTCTACCGGCGAACGGCGAGGTCTCTCGCCTCCGACGCCGGCTCCGCGAGTGCGTCGGCACCGATGATTTGCATATTCCGTTCTTAAATAGAATGTAATAATGCGCTGGCGACCTCGATGTGCACGGATTCACACCGATCCGGTGCGCGTTCGGCTTGGAAATTGAACGGGCAGAGGTCCGGCGCCCGCTCGCAAGACCAAAAAATCGCTAAATTACTGGGACATTTTTTGCGCCGACACGAATTTCAACAAACACGTTTTTTGTGATGCAGGCAACCGTGCATAATCATCCGAAGACGTGAACGAAAATTCCACATTGACGCGAGCACCGCAGTCCATCCGCGATCAGGAAGTTTATAGACAATTAACCGAGATAATTAATTAATACGCCATGGACGCCGTGGTTCCGGTCTGTATCGTCGTTTCGGTATCGCGGCGGGCGGACGACCGTCGACCCCGAATCGTGTGGAAACTCTTCGGGAAAGAGAGGATCGCCAGCGACGCAAGTCAGTCGAAAAGTCATCCGGCAGAATGGGAGCTCGTCGGCGCGCGCGCGGTTCCGCGACGTCGTCTGCGCCGGTCCGAAAAATTCGAGTTTCTGTGCTTTAATTATAGTTAATTAGAGCCACTTAATTCCTCCAAAAAAAACACGCTAATTACCGCGGCGGCTATTGTGCCGGCCGAGTGGCGCGCGCGCGCGCATGTTTGCATTTTTGGTTTACATTTTTATTGTCTCGCCGCTCATGTTATATTATAATCGGAATCGGAACGCCGCGCCGGGATCGTGGAGCGACGAAGCCGGAGGAGCGCGCGCTCGAACGTTACACGCTCTTATTATTAACGATATGTGCACGTTCTACTAATTAAAGGAAACGAATGCGTTCGCGTCTGCTCGCTTCGAAGGCACCGCGACCGTCGGCAGCCGCCGTCGCCGTTTGGCGGCTTTCTCTCGTGCGCGCGCGCGCGCGCGCTTCGTGTGGGAAAAGTTTTGATTCGGCGCCGCATGTCACTATCGCGGCGGCGCGGCGCGCAGCGTTCGAGACGCGGAGGGAATTCGTAAAGTCTTCGGGTTTCGAATCAAAGTTCAACGCAATTATCCGACACCTCTTAAATGTTTGATTCGTACGTTGCGCGTCGCAACGTCCCGGCCGCCCGTGCGGGGAGGAGCGCATCGCGTTCCGCAGATGATGACGAGATTACGCGCATACCTTTGAGATGAAGGATCGTGCGCGCACGCGCATGCGCCGTACGTGATTCACTAAATAACCATCCGCCCGAAACCAGTTTACATAAACATTGCATGCTTTACCTTCATTGGGCGCCGTTGCCGTTCGCGAAATTCGCTGCGCGCCGACTAACCGAATAATAACTTAAACTGCGACCCTATAAGCGCGCTAATTCGCGCGGTTCTCTGTGCAGTCTCTGACAAATAATTGCAAACGCGTCGCGGAGCACACTTTCCAACATGACGTCGTTCGATTCGTTGGATTTCGGACGATGTTCTCATCCTCAATCGCTTTGCGGCGGTCGCGGGAATTTCCGGGTTTTCCTTACAATTTTAACCGAAACGTGCGAACCGTTATAAGTTTCTGTTATGGAACCATGGTTGATAATTAGTTACAGCGCATGGAAAATGTTTGATTTCAAACAAAGGATAATACGACATTTTCACTTTTTAAGAAATTTTATTATTAAAAGTTAGTAAATGCGGAAAATTAAATATATATAAATTTGTTGCTGTCGTGCTGTTTTCTTGTGGAAATCGACTTCTGACGTATTTCTTATTAAAGCATCTTTTTTATTTGTTCTTTTTTTATCCACTATAAAAGCACAACATTTGTACCAGAAAGTCTAATTAATAATTCAAAAACGTGAGATTATCCTGACCTCAAATTAGAACAGTGGGAATTATTTGATTAACTCAAGTTGTACAATGTGGGCGAGACCGCCGAATTTTGGAACCTTAGTTTAGTGCAAATTAATTTAGGAAGGAATAGATACGACAAGGTCAAATTTGGTCAAAATCAAGGTTTTTTAAAAATAAATTGTGACAATTCTGAATGTATATGTTGTTGTAGAGTATTTTAGTGTAAAGAGACATAGAATTTCAGGAAATAACCACGAAATTATCTCTTTCTTAAAATATCTCCAAAAAGTAAATTGACATGATTTTCTGACGCTAATTGAACGAGGAACAATTACTTCTGAAACGGACACCGTTTTATGTGATTTTATGTGATTATGAAATTTTGTAACGTTTTAAAACATTTTAATTTAATGAAATTAACATAATTAAGATTATTGAAATGGCTGTATTAGGCAATTTTAAATATGTAGAATCAAACGTTCGAATATTCATTTTTAATTTGTCGATCTGCAGATATCAACTTTTTTTCCCTCTCCAATTTTTATCAAATCGGTACATATATTTTTAGGACTGATCAAAAATACGCTTTCTTTCGAAATTAAAAAAATATATATATTTAAAAGTAGCATTTTGAGGTTTTACAATAAACAAAAATGTGCAAAGCATGCACTTTGGAAAATAAAGTATTTTTCGTGTTTACAGTCAGATTTAAATAAGTGTGATATTGCATGCGAGATTCTTATTTATTATTTTTGTGGTGTTATTAATTGTGAGGAATAATATATTTGTAATTTTGTAATTTTTATTCTTTAAACATATATGTTAATAATGTTTAATGTTCCCCACCTTAAAACACAATGAAAAAGTACCAGCGCAATTCTACGGCTTTTGCGATTTAACCCTGAATGTTTCAGAGTGGAGAAACTATAAGCTGAAAATAAATAAAAGCAACGCGCTTGTATACGTTATTTGAGTAATTGGGATCATCTGCTTATGAGACGGTGTCGGAATAAAGTTTTTTGTGGGCTCAAATTACAAAAATGACAAACTTTGTNCTGAAATTGAAAATCTTTGGATTAAAATTTCCGGACTTAATTTTTTACCGGACTAATAGTACACAAAATTGAGATTATCTCGTTCTCGAACAAGGTATAAAATGTTTACAAGTCATAATAATTTAATGTGTGCGAAAAACCTATTGTACCTACTGAGAGGAGATGCCTTAATTTGCCAATTGTGAAAAACCTCGCACATTTACTGCGTTTCCGGAATCTTTAATTGTAATCCTGAATAATTGGAATATTTCTCGGTTAATTAGAACGATGCAATTTATTTCATTCATTATAAAGTCTTCTATCCAGTTATTATGATCTACAATGCTCATATCTACATCCATAAACATTCTAGTAATTCCATCATTACTCGTTTAAAAATTAATTAAATCATATAAATAATTGCGGCAGCGCCAGCGCATAGTTTATCCCCAACCTACATTTAGTCAAGCAGGAATAAGTTTTAAATAATGTACCATTGTGTCGTTTGCTTTTTTAATTCGTATCAGCCTATATCCATATCCTGCATTATCTTCAGTTGACCATAAACTACTCGAACTTATTGATTTTCTCTCGGTTATTGACGATGTTATACCTCAGTGCGATTCGCCCGTGCATTACTTAACTCGTGTTCTTATAATGCACGTGTACGTAAATACGGCGTATGCAAATGGTCCTCATTGTGCTGCACAATTGCGCGTTGGCTTTCAAGAAAGTAATTAAACAAATTGCAGTGTGTCTCCGAACAACAGAACGTGACACTTTTCGCGCGTCTCGGACCTCTTTTATTATCGATTTTCGAATGCGAAATGGCGAATTGTGCGCGGCGCACGGCCGAACCGCGTCGGCGACGCCATGGGAGTGTTAATCACCGGCTAATTGAAAACATAATCGACTGTTGCACTTTCTTATATGGCGCATGGCGTTTGTGTATTGTCTCGCGTTTTGCCATTATTTCATGGCTGTCGACTGCAATTCAATAACTGTTAAATAGGACAATGATGGAGAAATAATGTGCGACAAGTGATTCATGATTGTCGTACGACTTTTGTTGCTTCTACATCTCAATACTTTGCAATCCACAAATATGTTTGCAATTGAACTTCGAAAATTCAACAATAAGTCGTCCCATTACAAATTTTGTCTTGTAAATATTTATATTTACTGCTTGCGGTTTGGTAGGCGATACGTGGGTGTTATTCAAATCAATTTAAATGTGACTGTTTTCAATACGATGTTCCAGACTACTTTCGAAAGGTTCTTTAGTTTTTATGTCGGTATATGAAACTTTGCGTTAACATTGACTCTCGGTTGCTGTATTCCGCTTGTGAAGGTCATTCGCCCGCAACCAGAGAGTTTTCGCTGGATGATAAAGTCGAACTTCAAGAAAAACATTAATTTAATTAATTATTTTGACCCGAATTACTGGCATTATTAAGCTACGAATCATCAACGTTTTTAATGGTCGCACCAGGAAGTGAAAAATCGTTGAAAATTTTTTTATTGAACACACCTTGCAAAGTACATAACTACACAGTAATAACCAACTCTTTCGAGACTCAATTAACTCGTTTTCAATACCCAGAACTATTTGCTATTGCTAATTGGAGTTTAAACAATCGTGTATTGGCTTGGGATTACCGCGACTCAAATATCGGTTGAGTTTTAAATTTCGCATGTTAGGAATGCTGAAGATTAAGCTTCGCAAATGTTATTAGGCTAACTTGTAGGCCTACATACCATCGGCACAATTTAGACGACTCTCGAGACTGTTTTCGATGTTTTCGATGGCTGGAAAATGATTTAGTTAGCGGCGCCGAATTTCGCTCTGACATCACTTCGGAATTATTTCGATGCGCCTCGCGGTGCGTAGCGCGTTATAAATAGACGCGGTTTATTCTCGACGAATGGAAAACAAAATTAGACGTTCAAATATAGAATTGAGAGTAAAATTAGATGCGCAACCAGCCGAGTGAACCACTGGGCGACTAACCATCTAGCGTGCGCGTGGTTGATGACATAAGCAGGAGGTTTGCCGAGTGAGTTATGACGGATGCTTCGTCGACGTCGCGACGGGCTCTGGGTTGGCAGCCGGAGTATGTGTAAGCCGCGCGTTTTTCGACTTTCGATCAAGAACTTGCGAGTTGCGCCGCGCTCACGCGAACGAGAGCACAAGTGGGATACGGCGCCGGGCTATGACTTAGTTTGACGCACGAACGAGGCTATGTCCGGATTAGTTAAATTTGCATGAATTGGGAAAGTTGCGCGCGAAATCGCCGCGACGTTTATTGATTGATTTTATGGGACGCTGCCGACGGTGATCGATAAACAAGCGTCATGCGGCGAGCACTGTAATAAAAACAGATGCACGTTGAACGGCTGCGTGCGACTTTATGAATGAACAACGCCCACGCTCCGCCACGTCCCGCTAGCGTACGCGCACGCGTGCTTCCTTAGCTGTGCTGTGGCGCACTGTAATGTAACTACTTCCGCAACGTCGGGCCGTGCGCGTGCGGCACCTACGCACCTTTGCATTTTTTTTTTGGAAACGATCCGCGCCGCGTGCACAAAATTACGCACTCTCTCGTGGTACGCCTCGGACGTCTGCTAGCAGCGATGCGCGCCGAGTTGCCAAATGGCATTCGAGCGCAAGCGCCGCTCCGATGTGCTTCCAACGGAATGACTCAGCCAAGTCTGATGCATTGAGCGCAGCGTGAGCAGCGCCTTACTCATGGAACATGATACATGCGCGTCACAATTCTAGAATTTGATAGCC
>JAODGE020031014.1:0-13936 GCA_027574965.2 Ecitophya simulans | reverse complement strand
TTGCGCTAAATAAACTACATTTTGTGGCTGATTAATTATGCAATTAATTAAATCAACGCTAGCATGATTAAATGCACCGTTGGTCCCAATAAACGCAAATACATTTAAGTTTAATTACAGACATAAAATATTAATCGAATCACGCGTTTGTTTCAGTTGTTGATTATCCCATTATTTAGCACTGTCCTCATTTGAGGACAGCAATATTAAAAGTTAGTTAATTTCACATTTTCTCCTTTGATATTTACTCTCCAACTATTTCTTTTCCTAATCAATTAATTTCGATTTTTTTTTTAATTTGTTGTTTTTTAATATTTAGATGAATAAATAAATAAGTGAGTAATCTAGAAAACCAAAACTTAAAAAACACAGGTGGCCGCAAGTGAGGACAGTAGGAAGAAGAGCTATAAATGGTACGAACATATTTTTACCAAAATCAACTATTTTTGATATAAAGTAATAACAATAATATTAGAAATAATAAAACTCTAACACAAATACGCGCTATTTTATGAAATAAAATAATATTAATGATAATAATAATAATAAATATAAATATTTTAAGGGTTATTGTTGAATTTTGGAAACTATTACACAAATAAAGTGATTACACAAATAAAGTGATTGCACATTTTGTCACTGGTTTTAATGAGAAGTTAGGGTCTTAAAAGCGCCTTACCATCAAATCGTATCGAAATTCATAGAGGAGAAATCTTATTTTTTTCCAGTAGGCGACAGGATTATTTTTTATAAAATTCAATTTGAATAAACTGGTTTCAATGAGTTTTCTTAGTTTAATTAGCGAAATTCCTGTTATTTTCAGGATGGACAATATAATGTGAGCGTTAATGATTGTCATATTTATGTTATTCGACTGAATGGGCACCAGTATCATTTTCAAATTGATATTGTGTAGCTCCCTATGGCAAATTATAAAAAGTTAAAACCGTTAAAACTTACACTTTTTGTGTATCTGAGCATTAGCTTGCTGCTTATTTACTACTTTTTGTATACGATGCATCGCGATACTTTTAATCTATCTATCTAATCTATCTTAAATTATTGAATAAAAGATAAATGTATATATACTAAAATACTAGAACAATATATAGAACCACGATCTTTCAGTGAATAATTTATAATAAATTTAAAAAAATTATGCAACAGTAAAGTGATAGTTACCGATAAAAGCTACGAAAGAAATTAAAAGTTTGGCGAGAGATGGCTGCAAAAATAGATTGTACATATTCAATGTTCTCAAATGCGGAGAGTGGTAATTAATGCGTTAATGATAAATTAACCAATGCTCAGGTAAAGGGAAAAAGGTTTAAATAGTTACAACTTGGCAGAAACTTAAGAAAACTTTGTCGTGAACATTAGTACGGGTAAGTGAACAGCTAAAATTACGAAGTTTGAAAATATTTGACATGAATCGAGATAACTTTGTAACAGTCTAAGAATATTTGCACGGAGACTTATTGTTAGTAGAGTTAATGTATATGCTTGTTGCCTTCGTGACAAGTTTTTTGAATTCGTTGGCACTAAATAGCAAGAAGGTGATGTCGGCGTTGCCACCTCTGCCTTTCGTCTAAAGTTTCAGTTGCTCACGAGCATTTAGAGGATACAAACGTTGTAATTAAATTAGCGCGGCGGACAGAAGCGGAAAGTTTTTGAGGAGCGTGCAGTTTTGTCATTTTCTATGAGTGGAGGAAAGTAAAATAAAGTAAAGTGGCTCAAAGTGAGACGAACATTTGGGGAAAGCTTTGTGCTGCTTGGAAAGTAGCTAAGAACAAAAAAAGCTTTTAGTTCAAATAAAACGGTGTGGATTTTGTGGAAAAACACTAATGAAATAACCAGTTGGATTGTCGTTTTTTTTGTGCGAATCGAAATAAAAGATATCGTTTGGATTTATGACATTTTATATCGACCCGAATTGGATTCAATTATAGGAAATAAAATTGTTTGTTAATTTTGATTATACGCCGGCTTGTTTGTAATAAATAATTGACAATTTTAGTATTTGCATTTTTATTAAAACGCACGGCGCGAGTTAAAATTTACCGAAACGAAATATCATCGACAGCGTTTTTCTGCTGTTTTTAACTTTAATGTAGCCATCGCCTGTTTTTTGTGGTTCTACTGAAATTGAACCTGGCGCAATATGGTTTATAATATTGGGGATGAATGACATGCGCACATGTGATGTAATGTCAAGGACACTCTTTGCTCTCTCCGTGTTTCAGCGGTTGACTGATATTGACACAGTTTGATTAAAACATAAAGGCGCGATATTTTTGCTTTTCTGTTGTCGACGCGACAACGTCTTGTCAAATGCCGTATGTTTAATATAAACATAATTTTGGCGGAAAAGAATTTTGCGAATAGTTGGGCTGGAGAGGGACGTGGGAAACGTTCGTTATCATTTGTGATCGGAGTGAATCATTAGCGGCAATTTCTGGCTAATGCGAAGGTAATATTGCAACGACGAGGATAGCTCTTTATTACTTACGGCGGCGAAATTGTTTCGTCGAACGGGGGCGGCGTGGCAAAGAGGCGTAATTGACAATTTCGTCGGGTCGCTGTCGCGCATTAGGCGGGCGCAAGTTTCCGGTCGCGCAAAGGCGTCTGAAGTTTGCGTCTTTATTTATAACTTGGAGAGATCTACGCGAGGGCAGCTCGCAACGCGGGGAAGGATTGGTGCCTAATTAGGTTTCGTTTAGATTTCGATCTTCCCTTCCAGGCGGCTTCCAAGACTACGTTCGTCTCGTTTAATACTTGCCCAGGGCAATATGTACTCGATAATTGACTCAACTTTTCGGCTTTTATGCGATGTTGAAGCAATTTCCGAGGAATAGTTGCGATCGGGGTGTGATCGGAGTGTGTTTGGTCCTATTTGCATGTTGCAAGATAGATGTTTCTTTATCGTTTACGTATCCCTAATTAGTGATTTGTTGAAACTGCACGTTACGTTTCTTTTGTGCGAGAATGCGATTGTGATCGCTGTAATTGAGCCGCGCGTAGGTGCGTCCCGGCATGCAGGGATGAATGATGCCTGGCCACCGAGCGTTGCGGGGGTCGTAAAAGCGTGCGTACGTTCAGTTGCAGAATGAGTGTCGAGCTTTGGCGGCCGACCGCCGGTCGACCCGAGCAATGAACAAACTCCGCACCACGTTCAAGCGGTCGCGCACACCCACCGGCGCCGAGATGAAGACGCAGAGCAGCCTCGAGGTGCCGAAGCAGGTGCGCAGCGCCTCCTTCGACGAGATCCAGCTGGAGGCGCAGCGACTGCACGCCCAGCAGGGCGACGCCGGCTCGCTGCTGCACGTGCCGCAGTTTCCCGGCCAGCGGTCGCGCAGCGTCGACTCGGCCGCCTCCAGCGACGAGAGCGGCAACTTCCTGGAGGTGCCGCGTCGCTTCCAGCGGCGCCGATCGTCCGGCTCCAAGACGCCCTACTGCGTGCACTGCGCCTGCCTCGAGGAGTACAACAAGCAGCGCGCGCTGGAGGAGGCCGCCGACGTCGGCGACAAGGGCAGCTCGGTGAGCGTCAGCGACGAGACCACGTCCAGCGAGGAGGACAACGAGCCGGAGCGGGAGCGCGACGCGTCGAGTCGCACGCACACGCAGTCTTCCTCGGAGGAACACCCGATGCCCGAGTGCGCGATCACCGTGACGCTCAGTCCGACGTTGCCGTCGCCGCCGCGATCGCCGCCGCCGATGCCCACCTCGCCGACGATCGAGTGCTTCCCGCCGGAGGACATGCCGCCGCCGTGCAGGGAGCGTCGGAAGTCCATACAGCGCCAAGAGGCGTTCGTCGCCGATCCCAGCGGCAACTCGCTGGAGAACGTCTCCGACGGCGCACCGTCCGAGGCGCCGTCGGACGCCACGTCGGAGGGCGCGCTCTCCGAAGGCGATCCGGTGTCGATACCGGGCGGCCTCGTCGTGCGAGACATTTACCTGCAGGTGCCCGATCTGCGCCGGGATCGCGCCGCATCCGTCGATTCGTGCTTCTCGAAGGTCTCGCAGCAAAAGACCGAAGAGCTGCAGCACTCCGGCGTGAGCCTCGAGGTGCCCGTCGGGCCGAACGTCGCCTTGCGCTCGAGATCCGTCGACATCGTGCTGCCCACCGACGAGCAGGCGAGGTACAAGGCGCTGGCGATGGCTGCGCCGCCCGGCACCTCCACGCAATATGCCACGAGAGGGTACGTTTATAACTTGCGCTCATTATCAGCATGCGGTATCTCGTTGCTCGTTAAAATTAATATTAACGTTGGACACGCAACGCGACGCGCGCATTTTTGTTTTACTTTTGTTACCGGAGAACGGAGTGGCATTCTTCGTTCCGCGCCGGAGATAAATCTGTCAGGATTATACTCGTACATTGCAGCGGATCGTAATTGAACTATTCCTTATATAAATTGGCCAATTCATCGTCGGCGCCAGGCCAAATTGACTTGTTGCCGACGAGAATGCGTGCGGCATTTCTACGGCCGTCGGGGCGCTGTCCGTGTGCATTATTTGCGTTCAACGATAAACGCAATTTTCTCCCGATGCGTTCATTTGGGAAGCGAATGCCGACGCCTGGCAGCTTTGCCCCCAGGCGGAAACTTAAATTACACCATGCGATAACATAAATTACCCACAATTCGCCGTTATAATATCACAAATTTTGTTCGTACCCCAAGCACTATTTGGCTACCCTGCCAGGTGTTCATTGAATGTGAATTAATCTGCCCAAATAGCAGAATATTTTCGCGATGAGAACGCGCCCTTTGGCCAAGTTAATTATGATACGTAATTGCGGAAGCTCAGTGTACCTGACACTCTAATTTAGAATTGCCGGTGGAAAACGTAAACTAATGCAAAATTCTGACCGCGTGTGCGGCCGCGTGTGCCGGACAGGTTTTGCATGCAGACAGCGGGTACCGCGCGTCATAAATAACTTATTCGCGCTCGATCGATGAACCGTGGCCCAAAATGTTATGATTTTGCGACATTCGCGGTCACGACCGCCCGATGAGCGGAGTTTATCACGGTGCATCTTGCCAGACGTTCAATTTGAAATGTTCGGTCATGGAATATTCAGTCGCTCTGGTCGGAAGAGATGCACCCTTGAATATTTCGACATTTCAACAATCGCGCGGTTGAACATTTGTAAGACACATTTATCGTGCTCTTTAAGGCGGCAGTGGAGTTGCCCGCTAAGTGAATATTCATCATCACCCACTTTGCAGGTTGCGAAGGGTTCGCAGCTCGGCACGATTTACATTATTGACTCAACCAAGGCTAAAAGCCGAAGAACACCCTATGCCGAGGGTTGTCGTCGTACGATATTAACAATTCCGCACGGATAGGCATTTATCAAGAATTCGCTCGCGCGCCAAAGGATGTATTATTGCAGATTTGGCTGTTGCGTCGTAAGCAGGTTGAATTTACCCCTGTCATTCACATTTTCGCAACTGGCGCGGCGCCGCATGAGGAGTGCAAATCTTGTTGAAATATTGGTCTGCGTTTGTTCTACGTACTCGCAGGTGCATCTAGTCGGTTAGTCGCACAACCCGGCCTATTATCGATTCGTTGCAGAGGGTTCCAGGACGAATGCTTAAGGCAATTTTCCTCTTGTTTAGTTCTTTGGTTGTTGAGTGGTTGCCTGTGTTCTCTACTCGGCGGAGGCGCAGCGTGAAAGCGCTCCTGTCAAAATTCTGCATGCTCGAGCAGCTAACAATTTCGCCTTCCTTCCGCTCTCCTTCTCTGGCGGCGCTTTATTGCGCTTTAAGTCGCGGCGAAGTATTGACATGCGTAGGAAGCCGAAGTTGAACTTGAACAATTGCACGACATTAACGGGGGTTTATTACGTGCGCGAGTTTACCCTCGAAGCGGCTCGTCGCATGTCGCGGGAGTCGTTCGAGTGCGGTAAATTTCATTGCCGGCATTACGTACGGCGTATTAGTCATCCAGATACTTGCAAAGGGGCCATTACTAACGATGATATACGCAGAACAGAAAATGTTGCAATGATCGGTGCTTTACCTGGAAAAACAATCATTTGCTATCAGCGACTACTCACGATCAGACAGATTTGCTCCTCACCACAGACACTGTAAGAGTGTAATGTGATTGAAACGTGCCGAGTGGATGTGAAGACGTCGCGACGTCTCAAGTAGCGAATCAAATCTTGTTAATGGCGTGCATCGTAATTGCCTCAATAAACTTTATTGCGCTTCGCGTGCCACACATGTATGACGATACCTGCGGGCTCAAATTCGCCCCGGGAGATTTTCCATTAATTGCGCCTCCTTTGAGGCAATCAATACCTACCTGAATATTAGGTAATTAACGAAAAAAGTTAATTACAATTACAAGTGGAAACACATCCCTATGGCGCTCGAGATTTTGCCTTCGGGAGATACTTTTAATTTGCGATCAGAACGAGCGACCGTAAAGAACTCGCGCGTTCTATTAATATCAAATCAATGAGCGCCATTCGAGCGCGACCAACGCAATCAAGAGACACCGACACCCACACGTTACGCACACACGTCATCGTCGAATACGCCCGCGCGAAGAGAGCAGTCCTACTCCTTTCTCGGAGCGTTGTCTATCTCGACGACAGAACGCGCGGAAACGTCGGCCCTCGCAAATTTGCACGTGTCGTCGAAGCCAAACGCGCCTTCACGACCGACACGCCAACACAGCATGTCCCTGCCTTCACATGCGTCATATCTACGTTGTCGTCGGCGACGTTCTTGTCCCTTCGCACCTTTTGGCAGTGCCGGGTGGGAAGTTGGTTCGGCGTTACGCAAAGGGTCGGTGTCAAAAGAGGCGAGCGGAAGCTCCGCTTTTGCGTCCGTCCACATGGATAGACAATAGCCGGTCCCCGAAGCGCGCCACGGCGAGTTAATAAACGCTCGCGTTCGCGTGCGGTGGACGCGCCGGGCGCCTCTCGATCGCGAGCGATTCAGTTCGTCCGCACGCGTCGATTTCGCCGCCTCGTGAAATATTGTGACGTGCGACCTAATGAACAGCGCGTGTGTCGGCGAGCAAGATTGATCGCTTGCTTGGGTGTGCGCGCCGCGACGCATAAACTAATATCATTCGGCGGCGCGAGAAGAGCGCAACAGTTGGTTCTGGACGCGGAAAAAGAAGCCATCTATCCAGATAAATATACAAACAATTTGACTGCATAAATACCTTTTGGCTAAAAGTGCGTTTTTCGCGCGAATCGCGATGCGATGTGCGCCGCGTCGAAAGCGCTAAAGTTGACGCGGCGGCGGGAAATTGGTTCGCAGGATAATTTTCGAAGGGGGTGACCGCGCGTCCTGCCGCTCCCGCCGTGCTACCGGCGCCGCTCATTTAGCCGCGCTCTCACCACCGCACAAAAATCAATAAACATGTATTTCTAGGCGGCTCGATGTACATAAAAAGAATCGATAGCGCACATCCGACCAAACGCGAGTGGCTCGGTGTCCTCAACGGCGGACGGCGCGTATTATCAGATTGTGAGGACTAGGACTCGGATTATGTGCGATAACGCGACGCAAAGTGCGCGGCCACGTGCCGTTCGTGGCGAGATGTAAAAACGTTGTGCGCTGTTACTCGTTGGCGGTACGCGCCGTTGGCGCATCGCGCGACGTGTTTCAACAAACATACGACTATATTTAGATAACCGCGGAAACATCGGAGATGCGACGCGGCGGCTGCAGTCGTGAGGCGAGCGCGACGAAGGCTCCACCGCTGTCGATAAACAGGAACGGATTATGCGAGCTTGTGCGGAATTAGCGCCGAATTAACCGATCCGCACGCGTGTTTGTTCGAATCGATTCTCTTTGGTGGCGAATGAAGCTCCACGAAGAGGACGCGCCGGAAGTGCGCGACGAGTGCGCGGAGATGAACATCGGCGAAAAGAGGAAGCGATTGTTGACGAGACGGCGGGTCTTGCACAAACATTACACATATGTCAGACACGTTAGGTTGGTTGCTCCCAACGTTATTTTGGTGTGTTCTTAAGCTCTTCTCGAGATGCTCTCGAGATCTTCGTGAATTTATACTTTCCTTTGTTCACATTCGAAATTGGGTATGGAAATCGTGTTCCATCCGACCGCATCGCGGCCATAATTTATTTAAATTGTTTCTATCGAAGCACTCAGACCTCCGAGCAGTTACCGATTACTAATGCATGTTATGTATTGTTGCCCCCTCCCCTGCGGGAAAATGTGCAACTCGCTAATGGTGTCATTTGTGTGCGTTCCCAGGAAGAGCGCGCCGGAGAGCGGAGAGCGCGTATTGCGCTCGACGCCCGACTGGGCGGAGGCGGCAATCAACGGCGATCACCTCTGGGTGCCCACTTCCGTCTCGGGAGACTTCTGCTACGTCGGCGACGCCGACTGCACGGTGAGTACTTTAAGGGGCCGTAGTTTTGACTCGACGTTGTTGACCGGTGGACATCAAAGCGCCTCGCTGCGAGCGGTATTCCAAAACGTCTGCGCCGATCGTAAATTTAACTCGCCGAGCGCGCTCGCTCGCGAACTCCCGCATGGCCGACCGTTTTGTTGCTAATGGCGTCGAGTGGCGGGGGCGCTGCCGTCGAGCGTGACCGTAACCTTGTGCTTGCTTTGACATCGCTCCGGCAAAACCCGAGCGTCTTCTGGCTATTTGCTTTTATTGCTTCCGTTGCGTGCTGGTCGGACCCGACGTCGGCGTAGCTGACTGGGGTATAGCCCATTAGGCGACGCTCACGCTCAGCGGAAGGCAAGCGCGAACTAATGGATTCTTTGGTGCCGGTGCCAGGCCGATGAAGCTTGACGAGTCGAGAAAGATCTTATTGAACTAATGGGTGTGGGTGTGTGATTTGTTTTTTATGCGTTTTCCGATAGAAACACGGCCCAAGACTGAAATGCTCGGCGTGCAATGTCGTCGCGCATCAGAGCTGCATCTCGATCCTGGTGGATCGCGTCAAGTTCACGTGCAAGCCGACGTTTCGCGACGTCGGCGTGCGACAGTACCGGGAACAGACCTGCATCCATCATCACTGGGTCCATCGGCGTTCCGAGAAGGGGAAATGTCGCAAGTGCGGCAAGGTATGTAAACATTAGACACGATACGCCCGGCCGGAAAACTTTAACGCGCGTCATATATAAATATATGCTATATATGCCATAAAGATAAGACCTGGCTTCGTGCAAAATGGAAAGGTTGGAGGATTGCTTCACCTCTGACCTTCGCGGGGTCGCCATTATCCGGCTAACGCACAGACTCATCGCTCGAACGCGATGAACAGCTGCGCGTCGTACGTTTTCCGCAAGTTTGGCAGCGGCGTTTTAATCCGGTGCGCCTCAACTTTCGGCGCGTTCCTGGCGCCCCGGAGTGGCATGCATTATAAATACGCTTCCTGTTATGCATGCCACCCGTCCCAGTGTTTATGTAACGCGACCGACCTCGGCACATTGTTGGCACACCCGCGTTCGTTTTGATTGCGCCCCAAAGCGTGTATTAATCATCGGTTGCCCGACGGTTTGTCGACGTTATATTCGCTCGAATTGCGGGCGTTTAGTTGGCGCACGCGACGCGATCCGGCGATGCAGTTTACTTTAATTAATCACATTTTTATTACCGCCTACTACGCGGCGGCAGGCGGTATTATGCACCACTTTCCGGACAGAGTTTGCACTCGCCGCGTGATTAAAATAGTCTTGAGTTATTAACGGTTCGCAGGACCGGATTTTAATCGTTTTATTTCACAAAGCATTGCTATTCGTGTCTCGCTGTGTTTGTGTGTATTTGGCTTGTGGAAATAATTCCGTTTTTCTTTTCTTCGTTTCCTCGTTTCGTGCGTTTTGTTTAGAGAAGCTTTTAATTACAACATGTAACGGTCATGGAAAGTATGCGCGGAGAGAAGGACTTCGCCTGGCAGGAGTTAACCGGACACGCCACTCTATTTCGCCGCCATTTCCGGTCGCGCGCTGCGCCTTTAAAAGTTTTGCTTGTCTGGCTGGCTGGGGCCAGTAATAATCCATCACGCAGCGAGAAACCGCCACCTTCGGCCGCAATGAAAAGCTCGGTTTTGACCAAAATGGCTTTCGCATTATATCTTTATGCAACGCTCCACTCAGTCGGATCGCTAACGTACGCGCGCAGCGTTTTTTATTTTTATTTTTTTGTCGGGAGGCGTTGCGGCGCGCGCGTGTTTACGGGCCGGCGATTTTCCTGCAAGCGCTGCCGCCGCCGGCGGAAACTCCTTCGCGACGCGAATGCAATTTCTATGAATGCCCGCAGAGCTTCTGCCTCGCGTCGTTTTTACGCGCTGCATGATGAGAAATGTGCGACGCGTCATGAAACGCCATTAGAACGCATTAGGAATTTGGTAAATATTTTACGTGATTAATGGTTGTTGTTTGTCCCCGAAAATTTTGCGAGTTTCATGTGGTAATGGTTTTGCTATTCTTGCAGTCCTTTCAATCGAAGTTGTCCTTCAGCAATAAAGAGATCGTCGCGCTCAGCTGTTCGTGGTGCAAAGCGGCGTACCACAACAAGGAGTCGTGCTTTGACATTCAGCGCATCGGCGAAGAGTGCAAACTCGGCGTGCATTCGGGCATCATCGTGCCGCCATCTTGGATCGTCAAGCTGCCTCGGAAGGGGTCGTTCAAATCGTCGTTGCGGAAATCGCCGAAGAAGCGATCGTCAAGTCGGCGGAGGAACAAAGAGAAGGTGCGTATGTGAAGCCTGCAAACGCTAGATTCCCTTCGGGAACAATTACCAATTTTACGCAGGAAAAGGAAACACCCAAGACGTTTGTTCTGAAGCCAATACCTTCAAACAGCGTGCGACCTGTGATAGTTTTTATAAATCCGAAATCGGGCGGCAATCAGGGTGCGAAGCTACTGCAAAAGTTCCAGTGGCTACTGAACCCACGGCAGGTATTCGACCTGACGCAGGGCGGGCCCCGCATGGGCATCGAGATATTCCGCAAGGTGCCGAACCTGCGCGTGCTGGCGTGCGGCGGCGACGGGACCGTGGGGTGGGTGCTCAGCGTCATCGATCAGCTGAACATGAATCCCCGACCTGCCGTGGGTGTACTGCCGCTGGGCACGGGAAACGATCTGGCGAGAGCGCTCGGATGGGGCGGGGGCTACACGGACGAACCAATTAGCAAAATCCTCTCGAACGTCCACAACAGCGACACCGTACTGCTCGATCGATGGAGTCTGGAAGTCGAGAAGAACCCGGACGGAGATGGTGCCGAAGGGGGCGGTAAAGAGAACCTACCTTTGAACGTGGTTAACAATTATTTTTCGATGGGGGTTGACGCGCATATTGCTCTCGAGTTTCACGAAGCCCGAGAGGCCCATCCGGAGAAGTTCAACTCGCGGCTGAGGAACAAAATGTTTTACGGGCAGATGGGCGGGAAGGATCTACTCAAACGTAAGTGGAAGGGCTTGGCTGAACTGGTCACCCTGGAGTGCGACGGGAAGGATCTCACGCCCAAGTTGAAAGAACTCAAGGTGCATGCTGTGGTGTTTCTTAACATTCCAAGGTAGGTTTCGTTTATTACCATCTTTCCAGTTCATAGTGCGTTTTTGTTTATGTAGTTATGGAGGGGGTACGCACCCGTGGAACCGATCTATGGGTGGCTCCGATCCTTCCACCGAAGATGGTCTCATTGAAGTAGTCGGATTAACGACATATCAATTGGTATCGCACGCTTCCTCTGGATCATAATTTGTTTGGTCAATTGATTCTTCTTGTAGCCTCTCTTGCAAGCCGGTGGTCATGGTACCTGCATAACGCAGTGTCGACAAGCGCGCATCGTCACCTCTCGCACGATCCCCATGCAGGTGGACGGCGAGGCGTGCAAACTAGGACCATCCATTATAAAGCTGTCGCTACTCAATCAAGCCACGATGTTGGCCAAACGACGCGGGGGCAAAGTTGCGGTCATGACATCCGACCAAATTACGCCCATCACACTCAGCGTCAATCGCATTTTCATGGCGGACTACGAGCAACACCACTACGACAAAGAACTCTTGTCTCAGGCCGCCCAGCCGGTGGACACAATTGAAGTTAGTCCGGCGGCAGACCTCGAGCAAGTGAGTACCATCTTTCACCACTCTCTGAGATCATTCCTTCATCGCACCTCATTTGCTCCAGACGGCTGAGAAGCTAGAAGAGATCAAGTTATTAATAGCGCATGTCCTGTCAACCCTGTTATTAAAATACTGGTGATCTGGTAGTCCCGTGGTTTGTATCCTAATATCTCTCTAGGTTCGGGTGCAGATCAACAAACTGCTAGGCGAGCCGCCGAAGGATTGGTGCTTTGTAGATTCCTGCACGGCGGAGCGATTCTTTCGCATCGATCGCGCCCAGGAGAACCTCCACTACGTCGCTGACATCGCCACCGAGAATCTATACGTTCTGGAGTGCGAGAATGCCATGCCCCCGACGCCCACCGATGACGAAACGGCCGTGCCATCGCCCAGCTCGAACCATTACGTTATTCCGGAGATGCGTGTCAGGTAACACGTGCATCCGACACTCGCAAACGACAATCTGTGATGACGACTCTCGTTTTTTTTACTCTTCCACTAGTTTCGTTTTATTGTTTTCTGTGGTTTGTTTGTTTTACGTTTTATTGAACGCACTGATTTTAATATAATTGTACAATTTTAGCGTTTTTATTTGTTCACTGTTTTGTTTTAGTTTTGTCTCAGTATATTGTTAGATGATAAAAATAAAATTTCGCCTAACGTGCACGTGTTTACAGCGATGAAGGTAGTTTAGACTCTCCTAGTGATCATCCGCCGATGTCGCCGCACGTCGTGCAGAGTCCGGAGGAGCTCGCCAGTCTGCAGAACGGCGACCGTAGCACATCCGGCGTGAAGATTCGAAGGTACTTTCACATTGTTCTGGCGCTCTCTTACATTTACACCAAGCCGCTGATCGACGTCTGAGGTCCTCCTGTTGGTACTCTCTTGATCTGTGTGTTTCGATACTTACCGAAGCGAAAATATATTATCTGTTGTTGAAATATGTAGGATAAAATTAATTTCATCTACACGTACACGGTTTTATCTATTATGCACTTTCTTGTATTATTATTTTTTTTGTGAATAACATTGTATTATATGTGAATATCCGAAAACCCCAGTGTCTTCCAGAATGTCCCGAATGTCCCCGGAGCACAAACCTTGTTGTCTTCATTAAATGTTTTGTATACATATTGACTCTGTCGGGCAGCGGTAAGTGCGGGTTTAATTAAAGTACTCCTGACACATTCACCTTTATACAATCTGGTCGTTACCACTGTTTGTGCGATAAATATAAAGTATCCCATCGCGATATGAATATGTATTTGTATTTGCATATCTAAATGGACATCTTTCCATTTCAACCTGTGCCTACTTATTCTACGTTCTGTCGTGCCATGTGTATGCTCTTTTCATATCGCACCTACAGGTTCAGTTGAGAAATCGTTAAACGTACTCACCTCTTGGCACCCACAAAGAGAGTGCAACTAGAAATTAACTTTGTTACCATTTTTTATGATATCCGTACTATATGCCTTTTTTGGGGATGTGACCTTTTTGAAAGCTTGTCTCTCCTCTTTGCATGCAGCATCACAGATCGGCTCTTTGGCCTCACCCAAGAATCGTATTCGTGCATTAGGTAAGCACCCCAAGTTCTCGAAGTAGTTAGAAGGATCCCAGATGAAACGAACTCGTTCTCACGACGTTTAATAGCAACTTTTTGCAATTCTTTTTAAGCATGGTGACGCGACCTAACGACGCGTTGCTCAAAGCCGCCAAGGTCGGCGATCTTCAAGCGGTAAGACCACTGACCTTGGGATGACGTAAAGACTCACCGCGTATGTTGCAGATCAAAGAAATCCACACGCAAGGTTACTCGTTACTTTTCCAAGACGGCTCGGGGCAGACGGTGCTCC
>JAODGE020031013.1:0-24714 GCA_027574965.2 Ecitophya simulans | reverse complement strand
TCAAACCAGCCAGCGTACAAGAGGAAATTTGCCACGCATTACCAAAACCTTTTCCTTGCAGTCTTGTTGAACCAAGTGCCAGCCATTTGCATCTACCCCTAGTCGTGCTAATGGTTTATACCGGGTTGCCTCTTGGTAATATTCAGTTTCTCATATTTGTAATGAAATTCCGCAAACTTTTCGACTATTGTATGAATATTTGAGAAAACAGACAACATACAAGCGAAAAACAATGCGGTAAGTGGGCGGTAACGACAATGGCAGAAAGCGTTGTGAGTAACTGAAACTACTAGAGACACGCAAAACATAAACATAAGTTGAACGACACAAAGGGTTGGCAAACGTGTGCCATTCTAAGCACATTTCCACCAGCTGGTAGTTGAACATTAAAGCAAGATGTCGTTAACATTGTTATGCTGTAAATTTTTGCTCATAATCAGAAATGCGAAAAATGTTTGCTGAAAGTGCAACATTAAAAAGAAATATTTCAGACATAAATTACTACCAGAAGTTAACTGCGTTTATATAATTTAATTGCGCATTTATTTTGTTCACGTATCGTGTATCATATTTTTAATTAACTAAATAACACGAGAACATACGTTTGCTGTATAATGAAGTAATGAATTGACCGTGCGGATTTACTATAAGTGATGCGCCAGTAAAAACACGCCGGAGATAATTCGACGCTGTTAATATTGCTTGGGAGGCAATAAACAGCGATAAAAATATTTACGGCGTCGACCGGCGTCGATGCTGACGCATAAAATCGCTTTATTAGACGCCATAACGCGTTTTAATAGTTCCAATGCGCTCGAATGCGCCTCATATACCGGCGCCTTCGCGTTAACCCAAAACGCCATTCTTATTTAAACCGGCGACAATATGCCCGCTGTGGGCGATAAACTATTTTGCTATTGTGTCAATTGATTTAACGACATTGCTGGGAGATAAAACAATGAACCGTCAACAAAGCCCAGCGGAAATTTATCATATTTAGCACGCTATTCACGGCGAATCGTAAAATGACTAAAATCGCGCGGAATGATTAAAATTCACAAATTTAATCAAATCTTGTTTTTGAAAATGTAAAGAAAATTACAAGTTATACTTTTTTGTAGTATACGGCTAAGTGAGATTAAATATGAATAATTGCAAAACGCAAAGTGAAAAATGGAAAACGTTAATTGTCAGACATGACAGCCCGTGCGGTTCGCCACCCGCCTTCCAACTAATCACGGTAATTAGTTCTTACACGACAGTGCATATATTAAATTACCCTACTTAGACGTCAGGTCAAGTTAGGTTAAATTGCTTGTGCCGCTAAGTGAATTATAATGTGCCGCGCGCGCGACTTCGCCAGATACTTACAATCTTACTATTGGCGGCGTGCTGGCGATCACTTCCGCGCAAGGGCGGTAACGGCGGCAGCTCAGTAATCGAATTCTCCCTAAGCACAAGCGTCGCCTTGCGAATCTGTTACCGGAAACCTTTTACTTCGTCGCACTAATTGTGGCGAAGCCCTCGCGATGCGCGTTTGACTTAATGAACGACCCGCGCTGGGGTTAAGAATATGAGATTTATACGCGCCTCTAATTGGATTCCGCTGTTATGCCATTACATT
The DNA here is from genome assembly GCA_027574965.2 of Ecitophya simulans. NCBI lineage: Eukaryota > Metazoa > Arthropoda > Insecta > Coleoptera > Staphylinidae > Ecitophya > Ecitophya simulans. The sequence goes on along the minus strand of JAODGE020031013.1, from coordinate 23,090 downwards.
TTTTCATGCTGGGTGTATCGGAGAGTGGGAGCGGGTTCGTCGTCGAAAGGCTTCGCGTTTTGCGCTTTCAGCCGGACGAAAAATCCGATTTGTAATTTTGCTCTTCATTTGCGGTTGTCGAGATTTTATCTCAAATTATACTCGGAATTGTAAAATGGCGCAGCTATAATTGGAGGTTGTTTGTTCTTTCTTTTTGCGTTGGAAAATATTTAAATGCTATCGATTTTATTATTTGCCCTACTTCATGAAATCCGACAGAAAACTTACTGCCAAAGAGAACGCTTCATAATAAGTTTCTTCGCAAAAGTTCAGCAAATAGTATGGGTTTTAAGCAAGGATTAGACAAGTGGTGTTTAATTAGTCATTAAGACACCGTTACAACGTCACATACAAGGAGGGATTTATCGTAAGCCGCGGAAATCGTGCTTGCACTATAGCAACGCACAACGCCCGCTTATCATCTTGTGCCAGCATTGATAAGACACCGAACAATCGCTATCCTGAATAATCGCTTCTGATACAATAATACCATTGATTCAACCAGCCAAACTACAACAAATAATAAGGTAATAACTTAAAGGATATTGAAATTAAATTCTTGTTTATCACGTTGTTTTTCTTGCGAGGCGATTCATCCGGGATTAGCGCGCTCTGTTGTGTTGCCGTTAGGCGATGGAATTTTTCCTGCGTCGCCGAAATTAAATGAATTATTCATTGATAGCGCAAAACGGCGGCGGCGTCGTTGATGCGCACGGCAAATCCCCCGAAAAGCCGTAAGAATCCGCGCCGACTTCGAGTTACGGCCCATAACCGGCTTTCCGAGGCGTTTTGTCAGGAAGCGCGATTAGTTCGCCGGTTAAGATACGGATTAAGATCGGCGCCCGGCGCCTTCGCTTTCATTTACCGCGTCAGCGTAAATGGCTTGCGCCATTTGCCTTCGCATTAGAATTGGCCCGATCCGACAGTAAAATCTACTCGTAACGTCCGCAGCGTCTGTTATCCGGAATATATACCTAAATTTCAGTTCGTCTTTAAGACGTCCCAGACGTCGTCGTTTAGGACTTTTGGCAAAGGTACGACACGCGCGACGCCCGACACTTAGCATGACATTGAACCCGACGACGCCGCTACGCGCACGGGGCAGACAGGGAAATTAATTAAAGTTTTCGTGTCGCTTGCCAATCATAACAACCATACGTGCTGCAGCTCTGCGAGCCGTAGAGGATATCATATAAGTAGGAACACTGTCGAGGCAAGAAAACACGCGATTACCGCGCGTGTAATTGCTACGCTTGTGTAACATTTCCAGTTTAATAATCCACGCAGTTAGTTCGAAATTGCATTAATTAATTGAAGTTAAATTGTATTTATTTAAGAACTTCGGCTGGCGGAATTATAGTAAATATTGAGCTAAATTGTAATCACATCCACTACTAGTGGATGTCAATAACCAGAAACTCATTTCCAGCAAAACGTACGCGAGAATTCATAAAAACTTAATAAAACTAACGAAGAATTAAAGCTGACAGATTAACAAAAAAAATCTAGGATTTTGTAGGTGTTAAAATATTCGCACCAGACGCGTGGGTTTCATGGTAATTTTATCCCAGTGCATTATTAATTATTGATGTCGCACGTGCGCTTCATTTGTTGTAATAAGGTGCGCGATGTGAGGTGGCGAAGGCGGCGGAGCGCGCCAAATCTGGAAGTTTTACGAGCGCAAATAATGAACGAAACCAGGAATTGGAATAAGGAACGAAAATTTTCGAGCAGCACACGAACGCCTCAGGCCCTACGAAACTCCTACGCAATTCTATTCTACGCGCTTACGTACTTCACCTCGTCGCGCCCTTTTCAGCCAACGCCTTCCGCTTTGTGACTGTGCCTTACCACGCAGTTTTAATACAATCCAATTCGCAAACATAACCTCGGGTTTATCTACTTATGCGCCTTGCGTTGTGACTAAACAAGCCGTCAGTATCTGCGTAATTATAATACTCGATGTTTTATTGTTTTTTGGCTTGTGCGTAGTGAAAAGGACCGCCGTTTTCACGCATGATAGAAGTCTCGGCGCTGTAACAGTAAATTTTCGCAGGATGCATGTTTATTTTCGCGAAATACGCCATCCCGCCGTAGCGCTGGAGTCGTAAATCCGAGGCGCCATGTGAACGATAATAAATCCAGTTTTTCGACTCGAGCGCCGTTCTTTTACGTGCCCAGGGGCAAAACTCACGCGAAACAGAAAAAAGCAACAGAATTATAAAACGTATTTCTCCGCCCCGGACGGAGGAATGAAGGCGTTGTGTGTTTAACTGAAATAATATCGGTGAATCTAATAAAAATGCGCGCGCATTTTTCATTGTCATGCGGAAGCAAAACAATAATTTGTAACGTTTCCACGTTTTTCACATTCCGAATCTACAATTCGTATGTTTGCGCTTTGTATTTCGCGTGTAATAATTAACGACTTTAATTAAAGTTTAAAATGGGGAAAACACTAGTTAAGAATTCCAATTAAAGACATCAATTTCCATTTAAAACTTTTGTTTGCGCGAGCGCATTGTCTGATTACATTAAAACTAAGATGTTTTTCAGGTTCTCGGATTTTCATAAAATAAATGCATTGCGTTTACAAGGCGACGATTCCAAGTTATTCATACTTTCGGCGCTTTCATACAGAATATTAAATAATATTTAAAACGACATGCATTACTCCAAACTTGTTTGCTTCATGCTAGCTCCCTCCTTCTTTTGTAGTTATTTCCTAATGAAATTTATTTAGGATGCGCTCGCAGTGAAAAGGAGATACGCCTTTTGCGTTGATTCCGTCTGTATTGCGACCGAATGAACTATAGAGTGAAGTGCAACCCGAAAGTCTTTATTCTCGAAATTCAATAGATTCGGGACTAAGCATTTCGAGCGTTGGCCGCCGCTCACCTAGCGTGCGCTTCGTGTCCGAAGCCTCGCCGGCTCCCCGGTTGGAGATGATAACTTTGCCGAAACTAACTTTGTTTCCCTTATTCTTATCTCATCCCGTTTGCCGGGCAAAACTTCAAACAATACATGCGCGCGCGCGTAAACTTTCGGCGTTCGAGCAGGTGGCTGCGTACTGAGCAAACTATGCGCACTTTGCAACCGATTGGGAAAGCTCCTCACGAAATCACAATGATCCTAGAGTAAAATTAGCCTAGTTAGGCCGGAGAATGTGAGCTCGCGCAAGTCGGCGGTGGTTTGTCGATACGATATTCTGATTAGAACATCGAGTGTCGGCCGGATTTGATAATTTGCTCGTTGGCAAATACGGATTAATGGAGGAAGCAAAGGACACCAGCTACGAAGTAAGCTTTGTTCCTAAAGAGTGGAATACACTAAACCAAAAAGTACAGCAACTAACACCGGATTGTTGTTGGGAGATGTACAACTTTGCCGGCAAATTTTGCTTCTAAACATAGCTACGAAAAGCTTGTATTCACACAATAAAAATTGTCTTCCATTAGAAAATTAAATTTTTTACTGCGTTATTATAAACGGAGTGTGCGTATTTATGTATACTGTCTCAAATTAAATGCCCAATTAAATGATCCAATTTAGATTAAAATTTCCTTAAATTTTGTTACTCAATTCCGTTCAAAAAAATTATTTGTAATCAAAATATTATAAGTAGCTGCCTACTATATTATGTTTTCAACATTTGATTAAATGATAATCATAATATAATCTATTAATGAAGCATGTTATTAAATATTAATTTCCACATGTAATTTGTTAACAGGTTATTTATCCACACGGTGGTAATTGCATGAACACCAAACATAAAAAAACACATGAATGTAGTCGTGTTAATATTACCACGGTAAACCACGGTCACAAATACACGTAATTAAAAAACAAAGCAATTAAATAATTAAATAGTAATTTTTGTTGCCAGTTGCTTTCTAATTAGTTCTCGATTATTTTCAATTTTTTTTTACTTGAAAAAAGTTTTCATTTTAATTGCGAGGAGTTTTGGTCCGATTCGACATTTTTTCGCCTCTGGAAATTTCTAGTCCAATGAACTCGACGTAAAACAAAGCGCTCTTAAAAGACGACCGGAGCATCATTTTCGACATTCTCTGCAGTTTCAACGCGACCAAATCACGCCGGGCGCCTGTAAAATTTTAATAATATTAGCCGTTTTTATGCGCTGGCTTGTCGCTTTCTACTACATTTTCGAAGTAAAAAGTTGTCCTTGTGAACGTCTTTTATGGTCATATTGCGCGGCGCGCTGCAAGCAATGCGCAGCGTTAAAATTTAAATCAATTTTGTGCATCCCTTCGTTGAATTTAATATAACTTTATGCGCGCGTGTGCATGTTTGCAATGTGTGCTATACGTCCAAATATATGCAGCGTAACTTTTGATGTATTATTTATATATTAGAAATCCTATTTTAAAATATTATTCCAATAATTTATCGGCATTTTTATCTTGAGTTTAAAGATTGTGGAATTTTATTATTGCAGCAAGATGATAAACTCATAACTCGGTTCAATAAAGTCACATACCTTGAAAGCCATTTGTTTGCAGAAAGAGGGCGAATAGGAAGCAACACAAAAGCGTCCAATGGAATTTGGCGCACATTTTTATCATATTTTGCTTTAACATCAACTTCAAACACATAATTGTTTAGCCCGTTTAAATTTGTTCTTTTGTAATTCACATTTTCAATTTATTATTATTCCAATGTCATCTGCACCAAGTTGTATCCTACTGTATCGTGCTAAAATCTTTTGTCACCTGCAAGAATGTAGTGCTATCGATTCTTATCTATTCGCGCTTACTGCACTTGCATAAATAGTCTTTATATGAGAAATCATTTATTCTTCCGTGGTGTTCTGTTGTATAATATTTTGTATTGTGTTTGCCGGCCACATCGAATAGTCACTGTCCAAGAAGTCCGAAAACACAAATTACAATCACCTCTAATCCAAACAGGTAACTTTAAAACGCAGTTTCAACACACAATTCTCGACCAAAATGTTTCCACACTCCGTGACACAATCTCGTGAATATTGTTGGCAAATATTTGCTTGGGATTGATTAAATTGAATATATTAGTTTGATTTAGTTCCTGTCGGGCTTGTTCGTATACGTGTGATGGTCGTCCTTCTGGAGAGATGAAATCGCGTCGGCAAGATTTAGACGATTATTCACATGCGTTTTTGCAGGACGGCCGAAAACGGCACGACGACGACCGTGACGAAACTAAACTTGCGCTCTCGCCGTGCGCGGGTTTTATTTGCAGTTGAAAGCTGCGCGCATGTGCGAGAAAGCTGGCCGGTCGCCGAGGCGCGTTGCGTTACCGGCGCCTCCACCACGGCAAACATACCTAACTGGCGTCTACAAATTTAAATGATTTATTAGAAAAAATTAATAAACATTTAAACAATTTAATATATACAAAATGGCAATAAAAAGTTTCAAATACTGTAAGACAAAAAAACTTGATTTAATTTTTTTTGTTAGGACGTACGTTGATAGAGTTTACCGCGAGGAATATTTTCTGATTTTCTCATACTTTTATTTTTGTCCAGTTATGTAGGTTGTATTTTGTGCGCCCACGGGTATAGAATGAAAATAATTTCCCTTGCTGTAGGACGCCGGACGAAAGTAAAACCAAGATGAGCGAGGTTGCTACGTGCAAAGATGCTGCGGCATACCTTGGCATCAAATATTTCCCGAGTTAATATTTACACGCGCAGACAGAAAAATTACGCCGCGGTCGTCCAGAGGTACGTGCGACGAGCGCTCGTCGCATAATTAGCTCCCTGCGGGGAGAATGTGATTCATCCGTCGCGTGTCGTTTGAATGAAAAACATCTTTTCATTTTGCCATTCAGCGCAACCACTTCTATCTTTCATTAGGCTTTTGTTTACAGATACCGTATTCGGGACAATTTTGTGCAAATTTTTTGTTGAACCTAATACGTCGCGTCTAATTAATTATGTGCTTAAAAAAAGGTAATTGGCATTTTTTAGGCATCATGATGAATGTCGTGTGTGAATGCGAATCACAAATCATTTTAATCTTAGACGTTGAATGCTTTCATTGGTGAGTCGGCGGTCGAGCTCACTCACGCAGCGACACGCAGAACGCGCTGAGGAAAATTAGCAAGTTAATTATGATTGCAAGTGACAGCTGCAGATTTGTACGGCGTCTGCGGGATTTGCCGTACTCAACGTGCCGTAGCGAAAACTGACTAGTCAAGGCTGGCAACTCGCGGCACTGTCGACAGTGTCGAGACGTTAATGTTGATGTAACTACGTAGCTCATATCGCATGCTTGCGCTTCCGGAGGTGTTGAAGTTTGAAGAACTAGATCATACACGACAAGCACCGACAGACTGAAGGATGAAAATATGTTAATATAATGTTGCTTCTACATCTTACAAAAATATCCGGACATTAGTAATAGAAACACCTAATTTAATTTGATATGAAAAAAAAAACTTCCAAAAAAATAAGCAATGTATTGTAATGTAAGAGGATTGCTCGCGACGATGAAGGCGTTAGAAAAGACGTTCATTACACGTCTTTAATAAAAGCGTAATTTGCGCTTTTGCCAACGTCCGGCTTCCGCGCTTCCGCCTTTTTGGCGTCAGCTCGTTTCTTTTTCACGCGCGCATTTTTTTCACCTCGCGTCAATGAAACGTATCTCGGGCGAGCTAATGCGAGCGTAAAGCAAAAAAGTAGTTGTACGAGTGGAGCATAACTACATAAATTAGGCCTCTACACGTCTCGGATAATGAAACTCAACACGCTCCGCTTCCCTCGTGCCCGAGAGCGCACCAACAACGCTGCAACCTTACAGCATTTGAAAACTCCAGCGTTCCTCTTGCTACCTTAGCCGGCGAGTAGGAGTGAACACTCCTGGTTCTCCTGGTCTGGTCCTGAATCGTGTTTTCGGACGAACCGTTTCTCTCGTCAACAGGGCGAGGATCGGCGTCCTTATATTTTCGAGTTAATCTTCGTAGCCGCAAGCGGAACGCACTTTGTTCTGTACGCGAAAACTGGCTCTAACAGGTAAATTTCAAGAAGAGAAAATAATATATGTGGCGGATAAAAATCTCGTAAATATATCTAAAGTCATATATTTTAATACTGGCATCATTTATTAGACAAATTTCTTCAAATCAAACACACTGCTCGCATAAAACTTACAGCAAATTTGTCGATTATTAAACGATTTTTGGTGGATTCGGATACATCGCCATGCCTTGCATTTTATTTCTGTAAGACCCCCTTGTGCAGTTATCCATCCTTGAGTGGTTTAGTGGCGGGGTGGCAAAACTCGCACCTGCTCTTCCAACAGCGCAAGATAAATGCGCGGCTGCAAACCAGCATGTGATCATTTCGTTCGTCCAGGATCACTCGCATGCATTCGACGCAGTGGTTCCATTAAAAAAAAAGTCCCTCGTGTATTTTCACCCTAGGCACAAAACCATCAAACCATCCGCCAGACGCCATCAAATTTCTGCCAGTTTTTCTCTAGAAAAGTTTCTGTGGACTCCGGTAAGTTAAGATTTATAATAATGCTCGATAATTCTCTGCACTCGATAGAAGTTGTGAAGGGAAAACTTTTCAATCACGGAAAGCAAAGCGCTGTTGCGTTTGTTGCACATTTGAACAAATCCTCCAACCATCCAGCTAAGCCCGACCCTGCTATTTCTCTTGTTGTCCTGGGCGCGTCAAAATGCTTTCGTTTAGAAGGGTGGAATACTCAGAAGTTGTGTTAGCACTGCAGGGCGCTAAGCCGGGTAGCCAGATGCATAAACACAGACGGCGGGCCAGGACCTTGGAGTCAACAAGAGAGTGGAAAACAAGGGAGACAGCAGGAAAACGGTTAGAGATGGAAGGCGGTAATGCATGAGTGTCATAAAGTTCATACGTACAGTTGTTTTAAGGTTTAGGGCGGCGCCGTAAATAAAGCGTGACGTTTCATGTGCGACCGTATGTTAACGTCGAAACATAATGATAAACTATTGAAACGGTCCAATATGTTGATATAACCGATAAAAATTAATATAGCATTCGGCAGTGCTTCAAAAATCATTTAAAATCCCTCCAATTAAATTGTGATTTTAATCGCAAAATCTTTGTTAAAACAGTTTTAAAAACCAATTAGGCACAGTTGTTGGCTTTCACAATTTGACACTTTACTGACGAACCCGCACCGTAATGGGGCTTGCATTGCTGCTTGCATTTTATTCAGCAAATCCAATTAAATCCCTTCGGCTCTTAAATTGATTGCTTTTTTCTGTTATTCCGTTTGTTGTTCTATTGCTTTAAACGCATTCCTACGATTATTTCTGGTGTCAACCAACTTTATACTGTGTGCGTATCCTTAATTATTAAAATTTTATACTATTTACTATAAATTACGAATAAAAAATTAGAGCAGTGAAAAAACTCATTTAAAAAATTTTCTAAATAATTTATACCAGTAAAAATTTAATTTGAAAATTTTGTGTTATTTGTCAACATAACATCTGTGACACAACATCAAAATAATGAATCATTATTTTAGTACCAAAAATAACTCGTTTCTTAATGTGACGCTCCTTCGCGAACCCAATTAAATTTGAATATTATGGCGTTCCAAATTAGACTACTCTCTTCTATGATATTTCAAATGAACGTTATGAAATATTAATGTGAGGAATCTTTTAAGAAATTAATAAACCAGCAAGGCATTAAAGCTTTATCAAGTCATGGGACATTTGTTTGGAATAAGATACTTCGTAATTTTTTGCGCCGTCGCACATTTTCCGCGTGCTGTTTGTTGTTATTGCGCGCATTCGAGACGCGTTGCTGCTTAAATATGTAACACCAGCACGGTTAGCTTCCTCCCACACTCACGTCGGGCCGGTCGCCGTGCTCAATATTTAATGAGAACTAAAAGTTCGCTCATAAACACACACGACACGTACACGCGTGCGGCATAAGCTACTTATTTTAAATAGCTCGACTGCCGTTCGAAATGGATTTTGGCATCGCGCTCTTGCGGCGCGAACCTCTTTAATTTTCATGACTTCAATGCGCGGCGTGCAACAGTAAAACGCCTTAGATAAATTAGAATCTTGATAATTAATACCCGCAACCACCCCACAACGTATTCATAATTAACTAAATCAAACATCATGACGTAAAATCTGCAAAAACAATTTTTTAATGTATGCACGTAATATTATAAGTAACAGTCTATTGTTTGAGACTACATTTCATTCTCAGTCGGTTTCAATCGGAAGCAACGTCAAATCAATGTTAGAGGAGAGTATGATTGCACGCAGCAGGTCCATGTCGTCCCGCGAGATGTTCCAGCCGCTGAGTTGCCCCAGGACCCGCAACTTCGGACAATGCCCCATCAGCAGCTCCACGCTAGTGATCGTCAGCCCACGGGCATTCGACAGCCAGAGCTCCTCCAAGTGCACGAACGTGCAGTCCGCACACAGGCGGAAGATGTCGCCGTCCGTCATTCTGACAACATCGCCGACCAGCAGTCGCCTCAGGAAGGGCGTGTTCTTGAGAAAGTAGCTAACCAGCGCATCGCTCGCCTGGCAGTACAGTATCTCAATAGACTCGAGGCAGAGAAAATAATTATCGGGTTGCAGGCAGGCGAGACGAGTGCATTTGTACAGCTCAAGCGTGCAAAGCTCCGGGCAGGATACACAGAGTTGACTCACATCGAAATTATGCCGGATGCTTTCTTTAGAATCCTTCAACCGATTAACCTTGAGATACATCAACTTGTCTCCGTGTCGGGTGAGGTAGTCGTGCAGTTCGTCGGTGGAACATAAAGACACTTTGAGGGAGTTGAGGCGTTTGAAGCATCCTAGTTTAGGGATGACGCCGTCTTGGGGTGAATTGAAGTAAGCGTTCTCTAAATTCGGACACAAACTGGCAATTGCATTCAGGGAAGCAACACTCGTTCCGGTGTCATGGATATATTTCAATTTGGTCTTACAATTTGGCTGCTCTCTCTGCATATTTTTCAGCGCACCACCAATGAATGAGTAAGTCTTCAGCACATTTAAACGCGTCAAGTTTTTAATCAACGACACCACCACTCCTCTTTCTTCTACGCAGTCTTTGTCCGCGAACGGAACGTCGCAAACATTCGGCTTGCCAAACATTCCGATGCTTAATACTTCCAGACTGTCACTTTTTAGAGCCAGCAAACCTTCTCTCGTAAAATTACATTCGCCGGAAATATCCAGTCTGACCAAATGGCTACATTTCATTGCTGCATGCAACACCAAGTCGTCGGCCATGTGAGGAATAATCAACACCTTCAAGTTCTTGAGCTTCTCGATAACGCTTACCAACAATTTCGGATATTCTCTCAGCCACACGCCGTGTAAGTTCAAGTGTTGTATTCCGTGTCCTTTGTTCCGAAGCACTTCTAGTATGGCTTCGTAGTAAAACTGCGGAAAGACGCCCGTATCCAATCTTCTCACATCTTCGCGAAGAGCAAGGCGCAAACAGCTGAAGCGTATTGACGCGTCGAGATAGGCGCAGTTTAGAACACGTTTTATAATGTCTTGTAAAACTTCTCCGGTGGCTTCTGATAAGTAACGGACGATGACGTCGTCGTCGCATGGCTCTTCGTTTCCTATGCACAGAACAAGCAGGTTGCAGACGCGCTTCAGACAGAGGTAACTTAACGCGAGCACCTCGAATCTCGGCGACATGCTTGACACTGACCTCTGGATTTTGTACGCGACGCTTTGTGCATTTCGCATCTGCCACGTTAAGTTTAGACGCAAAACATTCGCATCTATAATTAGCAATGTAACATTGGCACAGCTTTAAACTGTCACGCATGTGTCGAAAGAAAATATTTTGCTGTGTGGTTGTAATTGCCGGCACTTACAACTAAAAGTACTTCGTCCCAAATGATACACCCCTAATAAATAAGTTATTAATTAAAAGTATTTGATAGCAATATTTCAACATTTAATCCACGCTCCCTATTACATACACCAGGCCATGCTAGGCCATAAACAATAAAGATTAGTTTGTTATTATGTAATTAAATGTACGTGGTAGCATAAATAACCCAACCACAATTTAGCACAAGATTTGTACTCCTGCCGAAATAAATACGCGCCATAGCCAGGATAAAACTAAGCTAAATTTGCTATTTTAGCCGAGATGGTTTCGCCGTCACTCCCGGCTTAGGTTTGCGTGGAGGCTACGGAAACGTTTAGAAATCGATAAATCTCGAACGAGAATGGGTTGAACGCGACGCTTCATCGTCGTGATACAATGCCACACGGCAGATAGAAATACTGCGCGATGGGGAATAGATAAAGGACGAAAAAAGAGAAAATCCCGCGCATAGCATGTGCGGATGTTTGCAGACGGTATTGTTGCTTGCCACAATGGACTTTTCGTTTGCGCTCCCGCTGCCGCCTTATAAAAACAATCATATCGACTGCGCGCTTCGGAAGAAACCCGCGCGACGCCGAAACACAGAAAGCGTCTCGGCGCTGCGCGCCGCAAAAACCGGGAAGCGAGTGCTTTGTATGACCATCCGTCGTCTACCTACCACCAGCTGCTGGCGAAGAAAACGTTTTTCCTCCACATAACAACAACAATGAACGATGCGCCGCGAACAACACGAGAATACTATAACAACCGAAAACAGCGTGCTACAAAGTAACAAGAAGTCGTCAAACAATTTGTTGTACGCTTTGTTTCTTTTTTTAATTGCTTTCCAGTTACTTTGATTCGTGCTTCGTCTTGGCGCTGACAACGACGCGACGCCGACGCTGCCCGTAGTTTCGCGTTTCTCTGTAATTTGGGTGTTCTGGATCTTTTTCGTTTACTGAAAATTAAAAGAACAACGCGGCGTCCTGAAATTAAGTTATTAATTTTTCCTTTGACAAGTAGCCAGACCAATTACCACGTGTCTTGAATTAAAAACAGAATTCTTTGTTTTTTGAATTAGCTTAGAGAAAATTTCATGTCCAATATTCGTACACCTGGAACACTTGCCAAAGATTAATTCTCAAAGATTCATTCTCCGGCATACTTGAAGTAGATGTTGAGTAATAGCAGTGGTATAAGCATACACACCCGCGTCATGTCCACCACTTTATAACCTTTCATAACGTCCAATAATGTTTCATGTCGCGCGTTGCTTATTTATATTTTTCGCCCGTCTCAAAAACGCATTTATTTCACTGGCGGCGCTGGGAATGAACGCGTGAAAGCGCGCTGGAGAGTGAAGGACCCGACGCGAAGATTCATGGCCAATTTCCGGTCATTTTTCATTCGGAAATGTATAAATTTTCCTCACCGGGCGTCCTCAAATCGACTCGCCTCGCGAGTCGTCACCGTTCGATGACGTGCCTTCGATTTATACGTCGCATTTCAAGACGCCGGCGCGCGGCTTAAATGTGAATCAGTGCGAAAAGTCGTCGAGAGCGACTCGCGGACTTTTGATTATTTGGTGTCGTGTTTGTTTTGACTAATAAGCTTACTCGAGAATCAATGTTACGCTAGAAATTGCTTGCTGCGCATCGTACAGCAAGTAACACGAAACATATAACTCGCGTAGCGCATTCCCATGTTTGTATTCGGCGGGAAAACAGAAATGCATTTCCGATTGCTCTTTCTTCGTTCGTGCATTATGTCTATCTTGTTATAACTTATCCACAATTCATGAGCGCGATCGCGCCGTTGTATCGTATTTGCACAATGCAGCGTGCAAAGCGCACTCGAGTAAATTTATCGAACGTGCAGATTTCTCCGGCTGAGTCTTAATATTTTACGTCCGCCGGCCTGCCAGAGGTGAACTGCTTATTTGGGTAGATGTGGGGCGGCGCGGGGGTTGGCAGTGCAACGCGCGAGCGCGCAAACGTAATACAAACGACGCACAACGGAAACGCTGCTCTCCTGTTTGCATAGCAGGAAAGTATTTGAAAAAATTGTAGATGATGAATGCTTGTTATTCAATTTTCCTGCGTCTCTACTGTCCCCAGACCTCCAGACGGATGAAGTGACATTCCACTGTATGCGCAGCTTTAGAGCAAAAGGCATGAGCGCCAAAAAACATTGAATACACATGACATCAATTTCACACGGGTTTGAATTTGTCAACAGAAGACGGATACCAGATTTGAATATGTGGAAGGTGCCGGAAGGAGCCGAGAACCCCGTTGATCAAGATTCATGCCACTATTTTGAAATGTAGTATTCTACGGCATAAAAATGTTATTAGTCATATACTTCCGGACGTAATTTTGTTTTGTGCTTATTAATAAAATGCATATTCTGAATAAAACATTCGCATAAAACTTGATGAATTTTGCTGAAATAGAAACGTAAAGTAGACACATTCCAAGGACTTGTTCATAAAATCTTTAAAGTTTTAACTAACATAAACTTGTGCATAAACTCCACATAATTATAGTTTTTTGCAGTTTCAAGTGGAGTACGTATACAAATAATCAATAAAAATTCTCGGAATTGTTGCGAGTTTGCGCTCATTTGCTATGAAGTTTTTTTTTGTAGCGAATAAACTAGAAACAAAGTGAAATGAAGTGACTCATGATGAATGGATATGTTACCCGGTTGCGCTATTGCTTAGGTCAACTCATAGATTCTTAAGTTGTCGAACTTTATTATTGGCAGCGCGGAAAACAAGCGAGGCAGCTCAGTAATTCGGCACTAATACGCGCGCAAACTTTGGAAACAAATTATCGCCATTTCTAATTGCACAGAAAAATTTCTTTTGCAGCCTAACATTAATTTTATTTTTTTTCCTTGTGCCATTGGCTTACGCCCGAATGCGGTGGAGGCGCTGAGAAAGGGTCTGAAATACGAGGCGAGCTAGCATGGCGCCATTAAAAAGTTGCCACCGAAGTCGGTGTCAATTTTTTAATTCAATTCGTCGATAATCGGCGACATGCTGCTGGAGGCAAAAGGAAACGTCTCAGGTGAGTAGCGCACGAGACGGACGCAGGAAGCGAAGGAGAAGTGCGGGAATTTCGCATGTGGCAAAAGTAGTTCTGCCTTCGAAAGCCGCAAAACTTTCTTAATCAGGTGTTGAGCGCCTCGCCGTCAGCAACTGCTGGAAGTGGAAATATTTTTCCAAAGACGAATTCGGCCAAGTTTCCGACCGGAACTCGGAACATGGATTCATTTACGAAAGCTGCCATCGTGAGCGACTTGTGTATTTGCGCATTAAACGGGCGCGCGAAACTTTTTTGCCAACGTTCGCGTCGAACGCGGCGGAAAAGTTTGCATAACGAGCCGCGACAAGATTTTCATCATTGCCGAATTTTGCCGGTGCGAATAAATCATTTCAAGTGACAATCTATTTTCGGGATTATTGCAAATCCCACTTAAACTGCTACGGAACTTTTTAAAGCTACAGAGAGACCTGCAACGCATAAATAAGCAAAGTCGAAAAAAAAAACTTAAATTTAAAACAAAAATATTTGATTGGATTGTGTAATAAATAATGAAAGTTTGAACTAAACACCTGTCTTGCTATGATGTGCCTAAAGAAGATTTAAAAAGTTGGTTCTTCAGCTTCTTCAAATCTACTCCGCCGCTTTCTGGCAAGGGCCTGGTCAACGGTGGCTGATGATTGTTAGCGTATTTATTGTAGTACAACCAAATTTGTAATAAACAAAAAAAGAACTCATTTTTTATTACTTCACCCAATACTCCACCCAATTTGAACAATAACCAAAAAATAAACAATAAAACGCTAATTATTTCTTACTCAATCCAATGATATTTATTATTTGTTTAATACTATTAATTTATAAATGAAATAAATACAATCAATGAAACGTAATCTAAACTTGTTTCCTAACCGAAGATTCACCAATTTCACAATTATTTTTCACACTACAAAAAAGAATACAAAACACTAAACAATTTTATCTCCCCATTTTGTCCTGTCTTTGGCATTCCATTTTCCAACTCTCTTTATCGCCTGTAAAAAAAGCGTTTCGGGGTAAAACGAAGGAAAATGTACGCGTGGTAGTCATGGCCGGGGTCCGTTGCTCCTTAGAAATTTGCATTCGAATAACTTCCGCTCGGCGATTCGCGTCCGACTAGGCTTTACGAAATTATGCCGATCCTGCAACCTGCCTCAATATAATTCAACATGCATGGTTATGGCGCCCGCCGCGGGATACAATTCTGTGCCAGCCTCGCACGCATAAACTACAAATTCATTTCAATCCCGCAATCCGGCAATCCGACAATATTGGTGGCAAACGCTATTTTCGTTAGCTACACCTATGGGATCGTGTATGCCAACATGTTCAAATAAACGCAAACAAGCATGACACATCGCAGTTTAATGGAAATTGTTTTTTTATAAAAATTTTGCCGACTGAATCGCGCAATATTGATTTGCATGCGAAACTGCCAATCAATCAATTTTTTGTCGTGATCACATCAACGAAGGGAAGGTTTAGAGCATTCGAACGTTTGCATTGCCAGGGTGTTTAAAAGTTCTGTCATGCGTTTGCGACTTTTCTACCCTTTGCACCTACAGCGCTCCTATTTCGGACGCTTGGCTAAACTTGGCAAACTTCGCCGATCCTAATACCACAGGACTATCTAATTACCAAATAATATAAATTATCGAAAAGCCGGCAGCAGAATTTTGCACCGACCAAACTCCAAACTGACCTTTTCGCCCCGACAACTTCAAACCGGAAATCCACCCAGCAGCAGCGTCCGCCGGACTTCAATAAGGTGTACACGACAGTTTTCGGTCGTTCCGCTACATTGCGCTGTAAATTATCGGCGCGGAAGTTGCGGACCAATAAACTAGGATAGCGGGTGCAACCCGTGAGAGGGTGGGCAGCGGCTATCATCTCGCACGATCGTAAAAAGCATACGTCATGTGCGTCATAAAAGGTTTTGGGCAGTTTTGGTCTGTGGCTTTTTTCTTATTTGCCGGCACACCATCGGCGCCAATCTTGATGATAAAGTTATTGATTTCAAAAGTTAATGGAACGTAATGAGAAAGCATTGACTCGCGGCTAAGCTTTTCTTCTAGACGGGTTATTTTCTCAAATTAAAATCAAGATAATATGACATGGAACATGTTGATATTTTGTATATTTTCCTATATAACTCTCAAATAAATCCTCGCTGAAACCAAATATTTTTAACAACCATACAGCCGACGGGCAGAATTATAAGTTTGCGTAGTCGAAAATATCTGGTATTCTTTGAAGACGAACCAGCCAGTGTAAATATTTTATTTATAAGAAATATTTCCAGTGCGTATTTTTAAGATGTCAAAATTGAGCGTGTGTTTGTGCCGTGCCCTTTTTGCGGCTTGAAAATGTTTAAACTTCAAAGTAATTTCTTACGAATTATTGCTTCCAGTCGATGCGGAGTTTCCAAAGCTGGAAAGTCCGGATAGAAAAGTAAAGCGCGTCCTCGAAAAAGAAGCAAAGCAGAGCAACACAAATAGAAGAAAAAGAACAGCGGCGGTTTTCGTACATTTGCTACAGGTTTGCGTACGTGAACGGAATACTGCAAAACCGAACTGTGCGCTAAAGCAAACCGCGTATCGTTTGATTACACCAAGTCGAAATATCCATAACTATCACGAAAATGATTCTGAAATGTGTTTCCTTACAAACACTCATAAGTGTGAGTTGAGTGTTTGAATTCTACTCGCAATCAATCGGTCAATCAGTTCATTGAGTTTCAAAGTATCCGGAAGCCGTAAAAGCGGCGTTTTGTGACTTATATTTCATTTTCACGGCATATTAAAAAAAAATCTATAAGCGTCCGTTTCAAGAATGGTGAGGCGATTATGTAAATCATAAAATTATAGAAGTAATTCCCAAACCTTCTGGCGTCTCCGCCATTGAATAAAAAGGCGGAATATAAATGTAATTTGGGCGCTCCTTGTTAAACCAAGTCGTACTTATCGTCCAAAAAAGGACCGAGATAATGAAAAAGAAACATTGACTCACTTCCATTACAAATCAAACTCCAACTTTGCGCGCCTCTTGTACATAATTGCAAACGTAAAATCGACTGTCGTTAAATCGCGCAAACGATTAGCGCGGAGGAGGAAATTCGGCAGCGCCGCGAAAAACCAGAGGAACACGAAAAATTGTGCTCGCCAATGGAGGTTCGGTTGTTCGCCCGCCGACTGTGGCATTTTCGGCGTCGGCACGTCGCGAATTCAATTCCCCACAGCTTGTAATCAATGTAATGTTTTCGCCGACTTTTCAGATTTGCATTTTCCTGCGGACGACGCGCGCTCGATTTGGCGCCGAGCTTTCGGCATTCGTAATCGTCGGTGACTTCCATTCGAAATTCAACGCGTACGTACGTTTCACCCCGGCTCGCGAGTTTTTCCATACTATTTTCGCCCAAAAGAACCGGGCGTTAAAAGTGGAAACTAATGATGCGGAAAATGGAATCACCTTCGAATCCATTTGTTCAACGGCGTGCCACTATATTTTCGTTTCTACGCGCTCCAACGATATCCTACGCGCTCGCACCCTTCCGCGCCCGCACGCTTTTCGCCCTCTCGGCCAGCCGGAGCAATCCGTATACATTTGACTCCGTGCCATTCTTTCCTCGCCGTGCGCGCGTTGGTTATCGCAGGCGCATCTTTAATGCGCACACCTTTTGCCGCCCCGGGCAGGAAACGTCGGCGACGGTCGCATTAAAACGACGCCGCGCCGGCCACTCGTTAACTGGTTTGTTCATCAGATGTATGCAGCGCGTAATCTGGCAATGGCTTATAAAGCCGCCTTTAACAAACTTGAATTAAAAAAGTTTTCCTGTAATCTGCGTACAATCTGATTATATTGTTTTATAGGAGGTGTGTACAAGCGACCCCGAAGTGCGCTCTGACTGCAAACAGCGGGACGCTGAAAGCATTTAATGCGATTACGGGGCAACTTTTCAACTCTACGGTCACAGAATTGCATGCAGTCACTCAGAATATTTCCGACGCCAATCGATGCGAGCGCAAGAAAGGAAAGCGTTTTCTTCAGTCGCACGCCTCAAAAAATTTATTATTTCATTCGCTCGAAAATATTGTGAGCTTTGAAAATTCGGGAGGCGCTCGAGCAAGCCTGTGTCCTGTTTCGAAAGCGGTGAAAATCGGGATAAAGTGCTTTTTAAAATCATCAGCAAAGCGAGTTAATCAAGTCGGCTTAAGATGAACTCTCGTTCATTTTCATCCTGGGCCACTTCAAGGCGTACTCTTTATCACTTTATTACGTCGGGACCAAGGAAAATAAAACAGAGCGGAAACGACACGAAACGCAAAGTGAAAAACCTGGTAAAAATTAAGAAAAAATTTACTCAAATCTCGAAATGAATTCTTTTTTCGCAATTTAATCGGTTGAACAAATAATTGAACGCGTTCAAATTAGAAGCAAAGAAGTTTCGAATGCTCTAGGCATGTTTACGTTTCTCCAATTCAGTTAGTTTATCTTTAATTGCTGACAACAGAGCGTATTTTTTACCATAAATCCCACCAAAGTCGTCAGTGTCAAGAGTCCACAACATAACACCTCCAAGCCCTTCATTCACAACATAAGCAATCTAAACCAAGAAATATTAATGTGTAAAAATACAAAATTAATAATAGTAAATAATACCTTATCATTATATGTCTCAGTATTGTCAAAACTGAACCAATCCTTTTTGTAGTAAGCATAACAATTGCCATTCTCCATTTTAATTGTAAAAAGGTTTGTTTTGAGAAGCTTTTGCAGCTAAAATGTATGAAAAAAAATTGTAGGTAATCTATTTTTTTTTGTACAAAAATACTGTGAAATAGAGTACCTCAAAGTAACTTAAAAATCCTTTTTCATTCGTGTACGCTCCAGCACGACCAGTACCTTTCGTAGCAGCACCAACACCATTGTCCTTGGCATCCAGCAAAGTATAGCTCCGGGCATAGCTTGGCAGACCAAGGACTAACTTTTCTCTGGGGAATCTATTTTCTACCCAAAAATTAACACTCTTTTTCTGTTAAATAAATTTATCGTAAAAATACTTCAAATGATTGGGTTCTGTAAAAAGTAATAAACGTTTTTCCTTTTGGCTGTTTCTCATCAAATATGACAGAATATAAGCCAATTTCTGACAAAAAAAGCATTGAAAAACAAATCGACCAGTAAGAAAATATGGTTAGCAATAGTAGAGAATACATAATTGATTAAATTGTTGGTATATTTGATACAAATCCAAAAACAAAACGGTTCATTACTTATTACTCTGTTTAATAAATGTCCACTTACAATTTCACTTAATGGCGCCATTAAACCTGTAGTTGGCGATGTAGTGGCGGTGTAATCGTAAGCCATCAAAGAGACAAACTCGACATGTTTTCCAATAGCTTCAACATCATACCCTTTCTCAATATAGGATGTAATGATTGGAGCAGCGATAGAAATTTGTAGATCCCATTTGCTGAAGCGATTATGCAAGGCCTCCAAAAGGAGCGCAAAATTCTCCCTGTCCTCGGCAATGCCGCCGCGTTGACCCGGATATTCCCAGTCTACGTCCAGGCCGTCAAAGTTGTACGCGACAACGAACCTCAACGCACTTTCCACGAATGCGTTACGCCCCTCTTTGGTAGACACCATCTATAGATCGCCATTTATTATTAATGCAATATTCTAAATAACATATTTAGCGAAGAAAGAAATAAAACTTATAACTTGCCACTGAATATTTCCGGGGTTCTTCGTTCCAACCGCCGATGGCAAGGATGGTCTTCAAACACGGGTTGGTCACTTTGAGATCCGTAAAGTTTCGCATTCCGCCTAAGAAAATCTCGGCAAATATTTAATGCGTACCTAAGTTTGCATGATTATTTATTGTTGTTTTATTTTACCTCTGGCAACATCCACGTTCTGGTCGATGTAATCAAGACCCTGATTGATGTTAATACCGGCAAACGTATAAATTACGTGTGTGCACAATGACGTGTCAATATTGTTGGTGTCAAAGAATCCGAGATCAGGACGGTAATAGGCCCAGCTGGAATAGTAGCAAATAATTTTTGGTCCTAGAAAAAGAATAATACTTATAATTTATACTGAAAGCGAAGAAACACTCACCTTTTGGACATTCTTTACTAGCAACAAAATTGCCGACCAGCATACTTAAACAAAAGAAGCCAAACCAAAGCATTTTGAATACACTCATATCATGTATTCGCAAACGACTAAAATCTTACAGTAGCCAAGGACGTAATAATCTCGTGTATAAAACAGATCGATAAGATAGATGAAATTGTTCTAGATTTCTTTATGTGCAGTTAATAGTTTGACGAAAACAATAGAGATTCGTTTAATTATCGTGAGGTATAATCATTAAATACAATCGTATCTAGTCACAATTAAAACTATATCACTAAAATTTGCAGGAATTTGTTATCGGATGTTATCAGTCTGTAATTGATAATTTCATGCCTCGTGTTTATTAATTTTTTTTATGCGTTAAAGTTTTACTTGTATAAGGTTTAAGTCATTCAAAATACCACAAGCTTTCCACGTCTAAGAAAGATTTACTGCAGTTGGCAGAGAGTTTCAGGAGTTTCGGCGCTCAACCCTTCGGCAAATATTTATTCGTACTTATATAAACTGGCGTTCAAACCGCGCGCTTCTAACTGCTTATCTACCCAATCCCGGTAGAGCGCCACATTGGCGTAAACACCTGGCGTGTTGCTCTCGCCACAACCGATGCCCCAGGAAACTATGCCCACCTGCACCCACCGACCCGGATGCCCCGACAATGGGCAAACTAGCGGACTGCCCCCGTCGCCTTTGCAAGTATCTTTGTTCGCTTCGCCGCCGGCGCAGATAAAGCTTTTGTCCAGGTGATAGAATTTTCCGAGTCTGGTGGACCGCAGGGCGTCCAAGCAAGTATGCCTAGCAACAATCGGTAATTCGACTTTTTTCAAAATCGAAGAGTGTTTGCCCTTCTTGAAGGCGTCCTTGCCCCATCCACTTGCGACGCATCGGGTGTCATCCGCACGATAACCCGCTGGCGGCAAGCAGATGAAGTTGATGTTTTTAGCGAGAGTCACGGACTGTTCTAGAAATAACAATGCGATGTCGTTCTTCAAGGATCCGGCTTGGAATTGAGGATGAATAACGATTTCTTTAACACGGTGATCTTTATGCGGAAGCGGTTCGTCTTGACTGCGAGTATTCCACTCGCCAGCTCTAATCGTCCAAATCTCATCTAGCATGCCAGCTACACAATGCGCGGCTGTCACAACTACTTGATAGCTAACTAGAGATCCACCACATTTATACATCGACTTATCGTTTGTCTGCAGGAGCAGCACCACGGTCCAGGGTGCTTCCCCAAACTGGGCCTTCACACCATTTCCAGTTATCCGAAAAGATATTCCTAACGGTTGTTCATGGCCACATCCTTTGAGGACATCCTCGGGAGGAGTCACTTTGTTATTCAAAAGTCCAGCTACCGGAGTCTCGCAGCATATTTCAAAGTAATTTTTGCAATCTCCATGACCTGGATCAAATCTTTAGAAACACCAATGAGTACTTAATATATGAATAGGTGGCATTCGTACCTGATGTCTAAGAACCCTTCACCATTGGAAGTTTTGTCATGATCTTGGCACATGCGAGGTGGCACACAGACGCAGGTACTTTGCCCCTCCTGAACACCGGGATGATCCGGCAAGTCCTTGTAGTCTTTGTTGTAATGCAAATTCAGAACATCACCACGTACAGCGGCACGAAACATCGCCGCTAGCAAAAATAAAATCACGTGCCGATGCATGATGCGAAGTGTAGCTATAAAGAATAACAACAAGTCGATTTAAATTCTCTGCGCAGTGATAGTCACTGCTTCAACGTCCTTCGAACGACATTCGGGAATCTAGGCCGACTTTTTTTCGTTGCTGATAAGTTGTTTGTATTTGATCCTCGCGTTTGCTTTGCTCGCGGAAGCAAAACGTCCCAGCCATTTGGGCGCAAATTAAAAATAAATAAATTAACATCAAAAAGTTCGGCAATCCGAGTGACACTTGTTGATTTAGCCATCGCTCAGCGGATTTCGCCGGGCGCGTGTATAATGCGAATCGATTCCGCGTGAAATTAAATTTGAATGCAGATGCGAATCGGCATTGTGTACACATTCCGGCTGCGCTGATGAAATACACTTTTCAGTGCCGACGTCGCCGCCTTCGAGCGGCAGACGACGCAGAATAATGAAAGCCGAACTGGCGGCTTATCTTAGACGTGACAGACGACGGTGATTCTTCGGCATCGAAGGCTCGCATCTCTCGACGTCGACGGAAAGGCGAACGAGGTTTTTTTTTTGTTTTTTCGCGTTATCTGAAGGCGCACGATTTTACGTCTGGTCTAGGACCTAGGCTACAGAAAAAAATCGAGCGTTAAAATGCGTCGCCTATTATATCATCGAAATCCAACAGATTTACGATTTTCCCTGCCACGGATGCAATTTTTATATTTTACCACAACCTGTCACAAAATGCTAAAATTTCGCGCGACGCCCCCGAAAGAATGATTTCCTGCGGGTAAACGCACGCATCTATTCGCGCACGTTTGATTTCTATTTGCCGCCGTGTTAAAATCGCGCTTACGTAAGCCCTAAATGGCGCGTCAAATATACACCATCGAGCCGACGCGCTCCGGAGTTTGAAGACTGCCGCGAGACGGGCATGCGAGTCGAAAGATATACTGGCTGCTTAATTTTTATTGCCCCCCGTTTCGGCAGTTAAGCCGGCTAATTACAGGTGAGTTCGGTTATATTTTAGTGCCGACGTTAGGGCATTGCATTACCCCCGAGGGAGATCGAAAGCTCGCAGAAAGCACACTAACTAGATACATCACGGGTACATTCTCGCGGTCGCCGCAGCCAGTCGGAGCGAAACTAACGTGCGATCCAACTTGGGACAGCCACAGACCCGGCGAGGAACGGATTCGCCGACAAAACTGCTTGATAACGGTTGACAAAATCAACGTCTAGTTAATTCGGTCTTGTTAACCGAATTTTAGACAAACATCCGACGCCCCAGCCGGCC
>JAODGE020031011.1:0-14371 GCA_027574965.2 Ecitophya simulans | reverse complement strand
TCCTTTGGTATCTTCGATATCGATACTTACTAATATCGGAAAATTTCTTTCGATACTATTGTGGTATCGATATCGCAACCATTAAGTATCGGTTTGGCCCGGTATCGATATTTTGTTTCGATATCGTATCCCTAAGTGTGACTATAACAACCTTATCTTCTTAAGAGAACTGGATTGTGTCCTCTCTTCTGTTAAGAAATCTTCTTAAACACTTTGCGCTGAGAGGCAAAACGTTGTTCCCTCAACTTTTTTAATATGTTGTGGTTGTCATCTACCTACCCTGCACCAAAGTCACCGCATTTCTGAACCAAAGTCATCTCACCGCGGTCTTTCTCGATATCGAGAAAGCATTCAATATGATTTGGCAATATGGCGTCGTACAACAATGACTGGGGTTTCCGCGAAAGATTGCCTCTTCTTATCCATAATTTTCTTAGTAACCTATTCTTTTCTGTCCGACTGAATGCCAATCAGTCAACCTACTATTCCTTAGAAAACGGTGTTTTTCAGGTATCAATCTTGAGTGTGATTCTATTTGTTATTGCCGTCAACTGTCTAACTGGGGTTTTGAGCGAGGAAAAGGGCGGGATCCTCAACGTGGATAATTTCACAGTCTTTTACGATGGAGATTCTCAATTTTTGCAAGGTCAGCTAGACCTCATTTATTAGAAAGCTTTTAGTCGCTGTTTCTATTTATTCTTTGTCGACTACGTCTTTTGCACCCCCCCCCCCTACAGCGGGTAGTTAACAGCGCTACGGTAACCTCTCTGGCTAACAGCAAGAGAGACCCGTTTGTACCCAGTGCAACGTGCCGCTGTTCCAGTGCCCTGGCATTAGGAACAGAAGTGGGTTAGCAAATGATTTACGGTTTGAGCCGTTACGCAATATATACAACCAGGCACTAGTGTTGCCGGTCTTACATTTGTGTGTGTTGTGTTTTTCTATAAGTGTTATTTATTTATGTTTTACATAGTATTAGATAGTTACATTTATTTATTGTACTGTTTATATGTGTAGAGTATTTATTTGGATATTTTTTTGTGTCAGAGTATTTATAGGTCTATTGTTATTGTATCGTTTTCCATGCTTTCATGACGGATACCGCAAATGCCCTTTCAACTAATTTAATTTTGTAAACCAAATATTTAGATGTTAATTTTAGTTACCTGGCGAGTTATGCTTCTCAAGTTATTAGCCATACTTGCGCATCATATTTACACAAGTAATACTCGTTTACTGAGTATTAAAATTAATATTGTTATTATTTCTTTAAAATTTACGTATTTTTATTTAAATTATTTGAATTCATCAGCTTTGGTAATTATATGCGTATTTGAATTAATGAATAAACTAATAGATAGTTGCTCATTTACAGAAGCTCAAGCATTTGACTATCAAATAACATTAGCGTCTGGACACATTGATTTTTGCGTGTTAGGCACCACTGAAGAAATATCGAATTGGCAATTTTTGTGTAACAAGAGGAAAATGCTCCCCTCCCAATCAGGCTGGGTTTGCACCATGCATGCAATACCGATATTCGTAAAGAATTTAGTCGGAGAAGATAAATTAGATTACTTACTTTTTCAGTATTCTACAATAAATAAAAAAAAGTCTATACAAATAAATTGATTGTACTGGGTTGAATAATAAGTAATAAGAGTTTTTTAAATGAGTGTTTTTTAACAAATAGTACAATTTTAAATAATTATACAATCTCTGCTAATATTAACCACTTTTTTGTTTTTTTTTTGCAATGCAATAAACCTATTAGATTTATGCACGAGTGCATTTGTTGGATATATTTACATAAAATGTAATATAAATGTTTTCTGTATCTATAATAATGTAATTTTATTTATAATTGTTAGCTAAATTTTTTTATAAAACAAAAAAGTAATTAAACAAAACAAAAACATGTAATAAATTAAACATTTAAAATTGTCTAACAGAAACTAACAAATTTTTCAAATCGTAAACGGCACGTACAAAGCACTTTATCTTGACTCAACACCAAACGCAGCGTGTATTTATCCACTATAACTTAATTAACAAAAAAAGACGTAGGATATTAAAAAGCAAGTTACTATGACGTTACGCTGTTTCAGTAGCTGTCGAGACGGTCTTGGCGCTGTTATTGTCGCTGTTATTGTCGCTTGTTATTGTGAAGGCGTCTATTTCTTTGTTTTTTGTTTTAATTGTTGACGTCGGTAGCTGTTTCTAAAAACACATTTAAGCAAGTTGTAATACTATGTTTGGCATTAAATATGCATTAAATGCAATCAACTAGACATGTTTACTGCATTTAACGCGGACACGTCTCGCACAGAAAACACTTATTGGAAAACAGCGCATTGTTGCGCAAAATACGTAAGCTGGCGTAGGTGCGAATTTAACATACTTAACAATTATAAAGCCGCGATTCTCAATGACAAAAAATTAATCCAGTTTGCAATGCCAACGCAGAGTCGTCATAAGTTACTTATGTAGCAACTTATGTTTACATCAAAGCCACAGCACAGGAAGTAGACGGAGGAAAAGTTTCTGTTCAATAGTCTCGGCGATGCCCTGCAGTCCGCATTGCATTATACATTACATTACCACGGCCGCTTAAGTCATTCGACGCGCGCTCAGTGCGCATCACGAATGTTTTGACAAACCTCGTCGTTTAGTAATTGAAATGTTTTTAAAAATAAAACAAAAATTTAAATAAATTGTAATTGTTTTGAGCAGTTTCAAAGATATTTCGTAAATTTAATGAAATCTATTTAACTTTGTGTCTGAATTTGTGACTTAGTTTTAACTTTTTGAAACGTACGCCAAAATATTTAAGGTAAATTAGTTTTATATACATTTTTTTTTTAATTTTTACAACAAAATTTTTTTTATAAAACAGATGATATTTTATTAAATAGATTTTTCTACTGATTTAAATTGTTGCTTTTCAGATCATTTTGACGAAAATCGAGAAAAAGTATATTTAAACAAAACAAATTAGAGAGGCACAAAAATTCTACATTTCCACTTATAATAGCTTCAAAACATAAGGTAAGAAATATCAATTACAAAAGCCATTAGCAACTAACTTCGCGCCTAATCGCGCTTAATTTTGCCTAAAACACGCATTGTATACAAAGAAAAAAGAAATAAGAAAGTCTTTGTAAATTTCGTATAACTGATTTATTTCAACGGACGTAGCTAATAAGATTGCAGTTGACGTTTGAGAAAACAAAAATTATATATGTACTATATGTCTTTAAATGTTACATGTTAAAATAATAAAATAATATAAATATAAAATAATAATTCAGCGTTTATAACACTGTCCGACAAAAACATGTTTGTACTTTTTGTTGTGAGGTTTGCAACTATTTAAAGTGTAGTTGAATGTGCAAATTTTATATCTGGTAATTATATTGTTCTAACATATCATAATTTTTTTAACTAATCAANGTTTTCCGAAGAAATAATTTAGCAAATTATGCTAACAAACGCCCAAAACACCGCAATAATGTGTTTTGTGCAAACAGAATTATAAAGCTAATTATGCGAACTATTTAACATACTGCTGAAAATAAAAATTATTAAATTACCAAGTTGACTTTCACAAAGAAACGGAAAACTTCAGTCCAAGTGCAATCAATAAATTCAAATTCATTTAAAATAAAATAGTTTATTAAAGTACAATTTATACGCTACGACTCAAGATGCAAAAGAAACACAAAAACTTAAATATCATTAATAATTTAAAAAAATTCCATTCATATGAGGAAGTCGTGTTATTATAATATATACTTGACGGAAGCATAATCAAAATATTTAAAAAATGTATCCTTTATTATCAAGAGAAATCGACGCCTTCTAATATTCCATGGCTAGAATATAAGTAGTTTTTATTACAATAAAACGTTAAAAATTACAAAACATTAATATTTATTTGTGGAAAAACTATGACTAGCAGAAATAATCCAAGAAGCAATGAGTTTGGCAAAATCAAGTTAATTCAAGTAATATAGACCATCAAAGTTTTTAAGGGTTTAAACATTAATAGTCCAATGCGTCATTAACAATAAGCCTCTAACCATGTTCGACAACTTAAACTAATGTATTTTTGTCTGAATTTAGCAACCAAACGGTCTGCGCCTATACCTTTTCAAGTTCTAATTAAAACGAATCAATTTCCAGACAAGATTAAACAATTTTAAATTAAAACAAGGGACACTAAAATAAGAATAATCAAGGAACTCCAGACCAAACAATGAATCTGAGAAATTTATTTGTGAAACTGTTAAATTAGCAAATTGATTGGGAATCAGAGCCGTTGTTTTGGTTGTTTTTTTTTTTATTACGGAGTGACCAACGCAGCGTGCCGATCAATTTGAACAATATGCCCAACATTACAATAATAATGGAAACCTGAAATCACTAATTTAACACAAAGTAAATTTTGGCTGCATACAGAAAATATAATGAAGTAGAATATGGGAAAAGTTAATTTGGCAAATTGCACAAAATTTGTGCTTAATGTAGAAAAAATTATTCCTGCAGTTTATAACTTGGGCAATATTCACTATTAATAATATCATATTATATAAATGAACCAAAAATCTAATTAAGAATTTAAAATATCAAATTTACAATAACAAATTTTGACACGACGGACGGCTAACGTCAATGTTAACTTGCCTCGGCGCAAACTTTTTGACCTTTAGACTTATTACAAATACGCCGAATATAACAGGAAAGACAGTCAAAATTATTCATTACGCAGCAAGAATAAGAGACAAATGAAACTATCAAAATCTCAACAGTATTGTAATTATCAATGAATTAAATAAAATAAATGTTGAACATAGAATGAAACGTAGAAGTAATGTAAATCCGCCTCTGCGCAGAAAGCTGACAGCGACGGACAGCGGAGTTGCCAGCGTTAGTGCGCTAGTCCTGCTAGTCCTGCTAGTCCTGCTAGTCCTGCGTGTTGGAACGCAGGCGGCGTGCGCTGAGGAATGCTGCTACGTTACACTAGTCAAAATATTATTGTGTTTTCCAATAATTTTGAATGAATAATATTAGCAATTGAATGTGAAATTTGCGCTAATAGCACTTTCATCATTTTAAAAATAAATTTCTGGTACTGTATTTATTGTTATTTCTTTCTTTCCTTAGGTTTTAATTGCAAAAAATATGATTCCTAAATAATTTCCAAATCATTAAATATACTGACGTAAATTTTATTTAAACTTTACATATTTCAATATTTTTTTTCTATTTGAAAATGTTTTATTGATAATGCTCAACTAACATTAACATTTTAGATGCAACTTTGTGTAATACTATTATTTCTCTGCGCATGGATACCCAAATGGTCATTGCAACAGGGCATCCTTGAAGGTGTAATAAACACCATATTTAATGTACAATTTCAATACGCGCAAGCAGCACGTAACTTCCAACAGATTCGCTCCTCATATGACTTTATTGTTGTCGGGGCGGGAACAGCCGGATGTGCGGTGGCAAACCGACTGGCCGAAAACCCAAAATGGCACGTGCTCCTCATTGAAGCAGGTAAATTTGAATCAATTTACAATACGTAAGAGACAAGTGCTAACAACCATATTTTAGGAGGCTTAGAAAATTATTTAATGGATATTCCCTTATTAACACATTACCTGCAGTTTACCTCGGCAAACTGGCAATACAAAACTATGCCCAGTCAGAAGTATTGCATAGGTCTGGACAACAACCAATGCAACTGGCCGCGAGGCAAAGTGATGGGTGGCACGTCGGTGCTCAACTATATGATTTTTACGCGCGGCAACCGCCGCGATTTTGACCGCTGGGCCGAGCTGGGCAACTTCGGCTGGTCTTACCAAGACGTCCTGCCGTACTTTATCAAACTGGAAAATTTTTCCATTAACACCGAATACAATTCTCAGTATCACGGAAAAAACGGATACGTCTCGGTGACCTATCCGCCATACCGCACAAAGTTGGCTGAAACGATCATCGCGGCTAACGTTCAAATGGGTCTGCCTATAGTTGACTACAATGGCAAGACTCAGATTGGCGTATCGTACCTTCAGAGCACCCTGCAAAATGGATTGCGGCATTCTAGCAACAAAGCCTATATCCTCCCTTTTGGAAACCGCAAGAATCTACACGTGGCAAGCAACACCATAGTTAAAAAGATCCTCATTGACCCCACAACGCGGCAAACCCAAGGAGTAGAAATTGTCCGACGCGGAAGAGTTGCCAATATTAAAGCAACCAAGGAAGTTATTGTGTCGGGCGGAGCGATCAACTCCCCGCAGTTGCTGATGTTGTCGGGCATAGGTCCCAGGAAGCACTTAATGTCGATGAACATTTCAATTGTCCAGAATCTCAAAGTGGGTTACAACTTGATGGATCACGTTTCCGTAGGCGGTTTGATATTCACAATGGACGCGCTTTACACGCTAAACTTGGACAGAGTACTAAGCCATGACAACTTGCGAAACTATCTCAACTATCACACCGGTCCATTGACGCTACCCGAAAGTTGTGAAGCTTTGACGTTCTACGATTTCAAAGACCCTACCAACCTGGACGGTTATCCAAACATAGAACTACTTTACGCGGCAGTTTCATTTAGCTCCCTTCCGTCTTCTCGCAGAAGTTTTGGCATTCGGGACGAGATCTACTACAAAACGTATAGGCAAATTGAAGGCAAAAACACATTTACAATTTTGCCTATGCTGCTGCGGCCCAAATCGCGCGGCCGCATTATGCTTGGCACTAATTCACACGAAGACAAACCGCTTATCTTTCCAAATTATTATTCAGCAAAAGAAGACATGTAGATGACAATTAATGGTGTTCGTTTGGCTATCAATGTGACGCGCCAAAAAGCTTTTGCTGACTTGGGCGTTAAATTACACTACGTTTTCTTGAAGGGTTGCAAAGAACACGCCTCGGATTCTGACGAATATTACGCTTGCATTGCCAAACACTTTTCTTTTACCGTATACCATCCCAGCGGAACGTGCAAGATGGGCCCGGCAAGCGACAAACGCGCCGTCGTAGATCCTCGACTGAGAGTGCATGGCATCAAGCGTCTGCGCGTTATTGACGCATCCATTATGCCAGAAATCACCGCCGGACACATAAACGCGCCAACGTACATGATTGCCGAGAAAGGAGCAGATATCATCAAAGAAGATTGGGGTTTTAGACAACAATAAACAATTAAAGCAGACGGGCGGGAAATATTAAACAGTAGCATTAAATTTAAAACGGACACAAAACAGTTGGTGTTATTAAAAGTAGATAATTGATTAGAGTTTCGTTATTTTAAATTGTTAATATTAAGTAAATTTGGTTGAATCTCTTTCTAAGAAGCTTTACGTCTATTAATTAGAAAATTCCTAAAGCTGTAAATCCGAAATAACCTGCAATTATAGTATTAAATATTTTTTAAATAATTAAAATGATTTAATATTTTATTATTTACTGACAATTAAACAACAAAACATGTTAAATTAAACTAAATCAAAATTTAATTTCTATAATACTATTACTGTTATAAATCTGTCTTAAATGTAGCATTTCTGTATGTTTTTTATAAATTTCTTATAAGGTGTTAAATTTATAGCAATTTTTATAAATTTAGCTTTAAATGGAGGAGTGGTTTAAACGCAATGCCAAAATTATATTATTTTTAAATTAATTTTTTTGCAGAAAATTAAGAAGTTATAATCCTATTTTTGACATCGAAGTCTCCTAACCAACGTTAAACTACCGACAAAACCGTACCGACGCAAATTCCGTAACATGGTCCCACAAGAAATTACCTGGTGGTTATTGAAAAACAAGGATTTATCACCTGTGCAAATTCTTATCCTACGATGTTGTAGCATTATCATATAGCAAATTATCTTTTCTTTCAAATAGCACTAATTACTAAATGTTGATTCTGCTTCGTCCCGAAGCCTTAGTAATTGACTTTTCTAATTAGTTATTAACAAATTCTAGCTCACTTTCTAGATTCTTAGTTCTACTCCGGTGATTAAAATATACTTTAACAACATAAATTGAGGCGCCGATTATTAAAATGATAGTAATTGTTGTAGTTAGGTCGTCAATTTTCAAATTTATCTTATGGTGATTTCCTTGGATTTCTACTTTCGTCAGTTTTTATATAGTTTTTTGCGTCAAAAAATTCGTTGATGCTTCAATCGAGTCGATGCTGCTTCTTTTGACGTGCAGGTGTTTAGAGTTCTTCAAAGGGCCTTTGCATGTATGACACGTGCAAGCTTTCTTCTCCACAGAATGTTGTTGCTTGCGTTGATTTGGTGGTCATCAATATTTCCGTAATTGGCGAGATTTTTGGTTGTAGCCAGAATCACAAGGTAGTACTTCATATGGCGCATCGTAGTGACTGTTGTCATGGGAGCTCACAGAAGTACCTGTAGCCTTCAATTTTGTGGCGCGCGTACAAATCGTCTAACAGCAAATAACGGTGTGCTACCTATATTGTTAGGATTGATTTTGCCAGGAGATTATTTTTATCGCAAAATTTATTGATAGTTTTTACCGTACATGATTTGAAAAAGCCAGAATTTTGCTAACGTTGTTTGGGGAAACAAACTATAAGTTAAAATTTGTTATATTTAAGAACTTGATTTGTGATGTTGAGCGGTACAGAGATTCGTACATGAGGTGACAGTACTATCGTCTTATATGACCTCGAGATAGTTTCGAGTCTGCATTGTGTATCGCGTATTTCTAGACTCTATATTTGATACGCGAAAAGATTTGTTATTATTTTTTTTTATTTGTATTCGGAAGAGTTTAAAGTTTTTGGTGTGATATTGTTCTGAAAGCAATTTCTATTATAAGATGGATCCGCAATTGCTTACTCCCGCTGAGTTAGAATATGAATTAGCCATTCGAAAAATCACGGTTAAAAAAAGAGCTCCATTAGTAGCAAAACAATCAAAATTAACGGCAATCGTTAAGAATTAAGATATGGGAGATGAATTTTAAGCACTGGCGAATACTTATTATTTAAAAAAATTAAATGTATGCGTTCTGAAAATAAAGGAATTGCAAAACTCCATCCGGGACTTTGATAAAAATCGAAAATTATTTGAGTACCGTTGGTTTTTGACATTTAAGTACATTTGCTTGATCGTGTTACAATTGATGAAAATAACCTAGAATCCGACAGGCAAAATGATTTGATTAAGAAATTAAATGAGGTAGATATTGGCGTAGAAAGTAAGTGTCTTGAGTTTACCCGGCGAAGATCAGATAGTACAGCATCGTATTCTGGTGACTTGAAACCTCCAAGCGGACATATCATTACGAATCCGTGATGTCCGGACCGAGATTGTAATAGCCGTACGTTCACAAATCAGACGGATGTCTGTATGTCGCGGCGAAAATTTAAAATTATTAAATAGGATGTTCATTTTACTGGTGAGAATGGTCATGGTGTAATTGCGTTTTTGGAGACCGTCGGAAAACTCCGTGTCGCGCGAGATGCAACAAAAGTAGATTTATTTGAGGTTGTTTATAATTTATTAAAAGGACGAGCATTAGTTTGGTTCAGGTCACAAAAAGAATACATACAAGACTGGGACACGTTAGTTGTTAAATTAAAAGAGAAATTCTTGCCACGTGACTATGATCTTGAGCTATGGCAAAGTATTAATGAACGCAAACATGGTTACATGGACTAGTCGGCTCATATATTGCCTGCATGCGTGTGTTGTTTAAAACATTACCGCAGCCACCGTCAGAAGTAGAACAGTTAAGAATTATTTGTCGAAACCTAGCGTCATATTTTATTCGCTCGTTAGGTCTGACTGTAATCAATTCGGTTGATGAATTATTATTCGGTTGTCGCCAGTTAGAAGAGAATTAGAATTAGATGAATTAGATGAATTAGATTAATTAAATTAAATTAAATTAACAATTGAACCAGCTTTGGCTAAACCTACTATTAAAGAAGCTTGCCCTAGTGAGAGATTACAGGTTTATTCAAGATTAGATACAAAATGCTTGAATTGTAATAGATATGATCACGTTAGAAGAAATTGCAATTTTGCACAAAGAATTAACTGTTTTGGCTGTGGTCAGTTAGATGTGAGTCGGTCTAGTACTCCACAAGAAAGTTGTAATCCGACACAAGTTCAACTCGGTTTAAATGCTTTAAGTGATAATAAGGATGATAGACCATTTGTACAAATTACTATTTTGGGTAGAACGTATAAGGTTTTATTAGATTCATTGGCTTTATTTATAAATTCCAAATATAATAAGTTCAGCGTGTGGTAACGTTAATCTAATACAAGGACATGTTGACATACCGATTCAATATGGCGGTATAGTAAATGTTTTTACGGTTTTAGTTGTACCAGATGTCGTGCACGATGTGATTTTGGGAATTGACTTTTGGAAATCCTTTAATGTAATGGTTAGGTTAGAGGATGAGTTGAAGTGGTTCCAGACGTTAAATGAAATTGACACTTTAGACGTGGTGAACAAAAGTTTAATAATTCATA
Organism: Ecitophya simulans; assembly: GCA_027574965.2. Taxonomy (NCBI): domain Eukaryota; kingdom Metazoa; phylum Arthropoda; class Insecta; order Coleoptera; family Staphylinidae; genus Ecitophya; species Ecitophya simulans. Next base: position 3,824 of record JAODGE020031011.1, on the reverse strand, counting down.
ATGGTTCAAATTGTAAAAATCATTTAGAGCAAATATTTAGAGCAGGTGAGCGGTAAGCATGAGAGAATACGGAATGTATACCATAGAATTGATGTCGGGAATGCAGAACCAATCAAACAGCGCACTAAGCTTGTTGACAATAATGCATGCGAATGTTATCATTTAATGTAGTAGAGCCTTCCAGGTCCCCATGGGCTTTCCCCGCAGTGATGGTACGTAAACCAGATGGAAACTACAAATTTTGCGTCGATTACCATGAAGTCAATGCAGTGACGAAGTCAGACGCATACCCAATGCCTTATGTTAGCCAGATTCTTGATAGTTTAAAAGACGCAAAAATAATGTCTTCATTAGATCTTAAAGACGCGTATTGGCAGGTTTTACTAGACCAAAAGAGTAAAGAAGTTACCGCCTTTATTGTACCAAGTTGTGGTTTATTTCATTTCAACGTGATGCCTTTTGGTGCTAAAAACTCAGGAGCAACCTTACTGAGAGTAGTAGAAAGAATCATTGCTGGGTTTCCGAATGTTTTTGCATATTAAGATGATTTGATAATAGTGTTTTCGGATTACCAGAGCCATTGCGCTCTACTTAAAAACGTCTTAGAAAAATTGAAAGGGTCTGGATTGATGTTGAATAAGAATAAATGTCAAATTGGTCGTGATAATTTGAAGTACTGTGGGATCGGGTTTCAGTGCGTGCGTAAACGTTCCGTAATCAGTGTGGGATTGTTTACATATTAATTGCCAGTGCAAGGTTTTGTGTTAGTGTTTAGTCTAGAGACACTTAAGAAGAAACGAATGCGATCGTGAGAATGCGAGAAAACGAATGCCAGATGTTTGTGTGTTTGGGATATAAGTATGGAAGGTCAAGGAATGAGGAGTCAGTCGTCGAATGAGAGCCGTGTAAAGCCCACAAATAAATGCTCAGACCCGTTATTATTTTATTTGTTTTAATTTGCGAGCATCGGTCACCCATCTTCGCGCGGGTTTCTACAGTACTTAGGGTACATTGTTGACAAGAATGAATTAAATGTTGATCAGAGTAAAGTGTCCACAATTTCAAATTATGCGAGGCCTCGTAATGTGCACGGAGTTTGGAGTTTTCTAGGATTAACATTTTGGTTGTGGGGGTTTTTGCCTTATACGGTTTTGAAGTACCAGAGATTTAAGGGCAAGAATCCCGGCTGCAAAAATCCTCCACTGGTTTCTTCGATAGCTCTTTCGCAGCGTGATCACTCAACTGCCCGCAAGCAGCTGCGTAGTGATGGTCGATGGTCTATTGTTCAGCAAGATGCGATCTCTTGACTATCTTCACTGTTCGGTAACTGAACGTGACTCTCTCGATAGATCCACACTCTTCGGTGGTCAGAACGTGAATCTTTATTATCTGTACACGAGTTGTTCAGGTGTTACAACGTTAGGCAACCAATCGTGCGCCATTTACATCTATAACCATAACATTGGTATATACGGTTTATAAAAGATTATGCAACACTCATAGAACCTTTAAATAACTTGTTACATAAAAACTCAAAATTTTAGTGGAGTAATCAAGCTGAAGCCTTATTTTTGTCACTGAAGAAAGCACTGTCAACGGCGCCAATATTAAGATGCCCATATTTTGAGTTATCAGTTATTATTGAAACAGATGCTTCCGGTGTAGGCTTAGGAGTGGTATTGATATAAAATGATTTGGAAGGAGAGCATGTGATTGCTTATGCAAGTAGAGCACTCTCTGATATTGAAAGAAAATACTCTGCTACTGAATTAGAATATCTCGCTGTCGTACATGCAATTAAAATGTTTAGAGGATACGTTGAAGACTCAAAGTTTACGGTAATTACCGATCATTATTCCTTAAAATGGGTTTGATAAACAAAACATACTAATACCAGAATTAGTAAATGGGTATTGAAACTGCAGCAATATGATTTTGATGTAAAAACACCGTGAAGGGATTCATAACAAAGTGCCGGATGCCGCTGCGTTTCAAACAAATAGTGAACAGATTCGGGATAAGTAGTATTTAAAAATACGTGAGTTGATTTGGAAGACGCCGGAAAAGTTTGCTGACTGGTGCATTAAAGAAGGAAAGATAATTGGCCCGAAGTAGTTCCACGAGAGTGCCGCATGGAAGTGTTAAGAAGTTACCATGATGCTGAGACAGCAGGACATTTAGGCATTCATAAAACATATCAGTTATCAGTTAATTTGTAGACAGTTTTACTGGCCAAACATGTTCGGAGATATTTCTATATATGTACGAAACTGTATTTCGTGTTTGAGCTATAAAAATAATCAGAACGCACGAGTGGGCGAAGTCATGTAGTGGACAGACCGTGGCAATGTCCATTTCCCATGTCAAGAAATAGGAATAGATTTCTGTTGGTTGTCGTTGACTTATTCACAAAATATGTATTATTATTTCCGTTGAAGAAAGCCGATGGTAAAGCAATTGCAAACCTGATCGAAGATCAAGTAATTTTGACATTCGGTGCACCACAAGTCGTTATCACAGATAATGGGAAACAATTTACGTCTTCAACTTTAGAAAACTCTTAGAGTGGTATTTGTTTCACATTATGTTTACACCTTTGTATCACGCGCAGGCAAATCCTACTGAGAGATATAACAAAACAATTAAGACTAGGATTGCTCAGTTTATAAAAGATGACCATCGTCAGTGGGATCAAACATTACCAAAGATTCGCTTTGCAATTAATAATGCAAGAAATGACACTACGGGCTTTTTACCGGCCAAACTAAACTTGATAAAAAACTTGGTTATTTCGGGAAATCAATATAAATCGTTAGATTTAGATCAGCCGTTTGATTTTTTAGATCGAAAGAAATTCATGCAGAGACAGACGAAAGTGCCACCGTTGTATGCTAAAGTACGTCAAAATTTAATAAGGGCAAGTGCTAGAAATTGTCACAACTACAATTTACGGAAAAGCCCACAAATTTTTAAAATTGGAGATATTGTATGGTGTAAGAACCATACATTATCTAAAGGAGGTGATTATTATGCCAGTAAATTAGCTCCCAAATATCTCAAATGTTAAATAACAAAATGTATTAGTAGCAATATTTTTGTTTTGAAACGTTTATCTGATGAAAAAATAATTGGACACTATCATGCCAAAGATTTTAAGCATTTTTCCAATGAATGAAAAACTATTTTATAAATTATAATTATTAGAAAGTATTTATGCCAACTTTTTTAATATATTGTAATTTCTATTGTATTTATTGGAAAACTGTGTTGATACTGATTTGTTACGACGCTATTGTAAAAAAAAGATTTTTTTTATTATTGGTAGGGGTAATGCGATAGTCTATTCAATTGTATATTCATTATTTGTAAACTGGACTGGTGTGAGTGGAGATGTATGAATGTATGATAAAGTAATCTAAAAGAAGTTGAATGCGGATGGATGAGAGTGAACAGTGGAGGCCAGGCAGTCGAGAGTTGTCCGACACTGAGAGCAGATCGTAACACTAAGAACGAGGTTGAGTCCGCGTGTCAGCCAAATTAGTATCACCCCCCAAAATACCAAAATATAATAAATAGGTATTAATTTGAACTGCTTTTATTGGCACACGACATCTTCGGGTGACGACCGAAGTAGCGCCCTAGCGCCTAGCATTCCAACTGCGCGGCATTCCTCTGCCCTGAGTATCCCGACTGGAGCACCGGTAATCTCCGGAACGGGCGTCGCCCACCCTTCGGGTAACTTTTCACGTTACAGTTTATTCTAAGATTATTGCTTCAAATAGCGCTACTGGCCGTTCAATTAGTTGTTTTATATTTACTACTTT